>NQII01005440.1:0-97494 GCA_002778355.1 Clitarchus hookeri | reverse complement strand
AGGCCCCCCCCCCACCCCCATGAGTACTGCCCAGTGAGTACTTGTGTATTGTCTTCTTTTTATAATGTAATTAGTAGCCCTGCTGCCTATTGCCATTATAAATTGACCTTAAATATAAGCACACAACTTTTTCATACATTGGCACCTCATTGGTGAATCTGCATTAGATAATTGACACATTGGTGATTCAGCACATCTGTGTAATTTTGTGAATTGGCACATCTCTAGATTTTACCTTAATTTTCTTGTGGCCTTTTTTAAACATCTTTATTGCATTCCTCATCAAGATAGTTGTGTACAATGTTTCAGGATCAATAATTGTGTTGGGGAACAGAACCAGAAATTCTTTATCCAGTTTCTGGTGTATGTGGGTGCATTGTGCACTTATGCCATTGTATTAGTAGTGACTTCCTGGCTGGTGGAGTGTCCAAGCTGTAGCTCCGACGTCAACATCAAGCAGAGCCGCATGTAAGTTNACGTCAACATCAAGCAGAGCCGCATGTAAGTTTCGCTGCCTCGAGAATAATATACTCTAGGCTTAAAATGAAATAAGCTATTTTAAATTTCTGAGCATAAACTTTTATTATAAACTAAACTTTTAAACTATATGTTGTGGCTTATGAAACAGATCAGAAGTGACACTTGGGAAAGAAAATTTTCAAAAGCTGAAGTATTGTTTTAAAATAAGTTTTTGTGGCCGATTACACACACTGTATTGGAATACACTCCTTAACACATTTTTATCTCGGCAACAATGCTTACAGTTATCTGAGATTGTTTCAATAGCAACAAAGATGCTATTTTATATAATATTGGAAAATAATTTATCAGAATTGTGCATAAATACAAATGCCAAAACCTCTTTTTTTGGTAAAAATTTTATCTAAGTTAGCCAGTTGTGTCTCTTAAGAGCTTGTATAGTGACCGCTAGATAAATGTGTGGAATAGCTATATTCCATAGATAAGGTATCCTGTATTATGAGCAATCTTTTATTTAAATTATCCTTTAAATAAGTACTCAAAGATTCTAATTTCTTTCAATGTATGTTGGCAATAGAATTTACTATTTTTGGTGCTATATCTCTATGTTAAGTTGTCTATATTGAGCATGAGATGTGTTTGAATTAAATTTCTAGGTTATTTGGGCTATAAGGTTTCTCTATAGGTTAAGTGAATACAGACAAAATTATGAAAATATTTTCATTCAACACTATTGGACTAGTATTGTAACTGATCTATTTATAAAGTGGTAAACAAGAAAGTAAATGTTTCCGGCATATATGTTTTAATTGCCACTAGGGATGTGTCAGTTCTGNTTCGCTGCCTCGAGAATAATATACTCTAGGCTTAAAATGAAATAAGCTATTTTAAATTTCTGAGCATAAACTTTTACTATAAACTAAACTTTTAAACTATATGTTGTGGCTTATGAAACAGATCAGAAGTGACACTTGGGAAAGAAAATTTTCAAAAGCTGAAGTATTGTTTTAAAATAAGTTTTTGTGGCCGATTACACACACTGTATTGGAATACACTCCTTAACACATTTTTATCTCGGCAACAATGCTTACAGTTATCTGAGATTGTTTCAATAGCAACGAAGATGCTATTTTATATAATATTGGAAAATAATTTATCAGAATTGTGCATAAATACAAATGCCAAAACCTCTTTTTTTGGTAAAAAATTTTATCTAAGTTAGCCAGTTGTGTCTCCTAAGAGCTTGTATAGTGACCGCTAGATAAATGTGTGGAATAGCTATATTCCATAGATAAGGTATCCTGTATTATGAGCAATCTTTTATTTAAATTATCCTTTAAATAAGTACTCAAAGATTCTAATTTCTTTCTATGTATGTTGGCAATAGAATTTACTATTTTTGGTGCTATATCTCTATGTTAAGTTGTCTATATTGAGCATGAGATGTGTTTGAATTAAATTTCTAGGTTATTTGGGCTATAAGGTTTCTCTATAGGTTAAGTGAATACAGACAAAATTATGAAAATATTTTCATACAACACTATTGGACTAGTATTGTAACTGATCTATGTATAAAGTGGTAAACAAGAAAGTAAATGTTTCCGGCATATATGTTTTAATTGCCACTAGGGATGTGTCAGTTCTGGTTCTCGGTTCCACCAGTTGTTAGCTTCGAGAACTGGAGTTATATTTTGTATTTCTCAACTTTATTTTTAACAGCGACAGACATTGCTCCATCCAGATTCGTACTATGTAATATAATAATCTATNTGTTTCCGGCATATATGTTTTAATTGCCACTAGGGATGTGTCAGTTCTGGTTCTCGGTTCCACCAGTTGTTAGCTTTGAGAACTGGAACCGAGAACTGGAGTTATATTTTCTATTTCTCAACTTTATTTTTAACAGCGACAGACATTGCTCCATCCAGATTCGTACTATGTAATATAATAATCTATANTATTTCTCAACTTTATTTTTAACAGCGACAGACATTGCTCCATCCAGATTCGTACTATGTAATATAATAATCTATACATGAAATTTATTTGCCAGAAAAATAGCACACGTCACGCAATACAATTTTGCTACTGTAAACAAGTCCACCAGCCATGTACTAAAACAAACTACCTTAGATGTGGCAGAAACCTTATTTCAGTGGCTGTTGGGTCATCAAACTCGTTAACCAAACTGACGCAAGTAGAGCTGTACCATTTTACCCCTGACAACTGAAGCCTATACATTGACACAAGAAGCAACAAAATTGCAAAGGCAGATCAGAAAATTATACAATGCATCGAGCAAGGCAAACATCACACCACAACTATGTAAGTTAATACAAACCAAATTTTGAACGGGCTCCCAAATCTAACTTTTGCATACATAGCCACTGCGCAATCTCAACTACCATGCAACAGCCCAACCTACACACATAATCAAAGAGCAAATTGACATTATTAAATCACTACGAACACCCACATGCTACCTTGCCCCAACAGCTNAATCACTACGAACACCCACATGCTACCTTGCCCCAACAGCTGTAGAACTCGTACAAAATAAAAGTGAGACGTCCACAAATTGTTAGTGGCGGCGATGATCGGACTAAGTCATCCTAACAGGAACAGGAAAAAGCAGCATCAGCAGATGAGCAGAAGAAAGGACGGAAAAAGCGGCCAATACAGCTGCGCAATGTATTAAATAAAGTTGTCTGATGTCGCAGACTGCCAAACGCGCATGCGGGAGTGGTGGAAACATATAATACGTACCACAGAGGATGATAGAGAAGGGAAACCGATTCCGAATGCAAGCGGAGTTATGATCACGCATGGAAAGTGTTCCTATTCGAGGAGTGCGCACCGTGATCCTGGTATGTAGTTCTGTATTGTGGATAAGATATTCCTTTCATTTCCTGAGATAAAAAAAAAGCAAATAATGACTTTCATAGTGTAGTAGTGTTTTGCTATTTAGAGTGAAAATGAGAATTATACGCACAGTTTTAATTGTGTGCAAAAAGGTGTTCTCGGTGCGAGTCAAAATTATTACCAAACTTAAAACACACTTAATAAATATTTAGTAATGGAAAATGGGACGTTCACTTTCATCTGTTACCAAAATACACATACAGTGGAACCGCGTTATAACGATAGTCGACAATGGCAAAATAAATTATCGCTATAGCGAGTTATCGTTATAACAAAATTTACAGTGCCGCGTAATTTTTTTAAAATTTGTATTTGCCCTTGTAGATCCTGTGTTTAAAGAATGCCGTAAACTACGCATGCAGTGACAAGTTAGTACAAAACAATCTACGTCTGACAGCGGCATTATGTAACAACCAGCAGACGCAACGTTGCTTCCTCCTACATTCTTCTTCCCCTCCCCCAAATTTTTGGGCTGTGGGAAGGAATTAGTTAGTTGCCTACCAATCAGCGCGNTCCTGTCTCGCCTCAAAGCAGAGCTTCCACATGTTTACATTTCCCCTCCACTCCCTTTCACATTCATGTTGCTGATCGATAAATTCCTCCAAACCTTCTTTGTTTCCGTGTACGACAGAGGATAGCCAACCTCTCAAGGTGAGAAGAAGGGAAGAGGCGACACAACGGTTTTTGAGGGGTGACATTCCAGCACTGCAAAAAAAAAACCAGCAGGTCACTACGTAAAAGAAGGAAAAAAAACCGNCCCCCCCCCTCTTTCTACCTGTCTCGCCTCAAAGCAGAGCTTCCACATGTTTACATTTCCCTCCACTCCCTTTCACATTCATGTTGCTGATCGATAAATTCCTCCAAACCTTCTTTGTCTCCGTGTACGACAGAGGATAGCCAACCTCTCGAGGTGAGAAGAAGGGAAGAGGCGGCACAACGTTTTTTGAGGGGTGACATTCCAGCACGGCAAAAAAAAAACCAGCATCTCACTACGTAAAAGAAGCAAAAAAAACTAAGCCGGCCGCCCACCGCAGTTGTTGGCGTTGTTCTGTTAACGACCGCAGGGTACTGTTATCTTACAGCACGCCACAAAGTTTTGACTTTTAGCGCTGCGAGTTATTTAATTAAAGTATTTTCCAAACATATCACANTGTTATCTTACAGCACGCCACAAAGTTTTGACTTTTAGCGCTGCGAGTTATTTAATTAAAGTATTTTCCAAACATATCACATTCACCACACATGAATGTAAAAGAAGAAGAATTTGTTACATACTAACAGGTGCCAGAAATTCTTGGTGCCATTTTTTTTTTTTTTTTTTTTTTAATTCTTTCTGGTACTTGTTGCAAAAATCATGGTGCGCACTATACACGAGTAAATGCGGTATCATAAACAATGTAGCATTGTCTAGCAACTGTTAGACGTAATCATGCTTTTCCGGTTACACGTCTGGCACGTGGTGATGCGATAACCATGCAAGCGGCAGATTCTTCCTACCCCCACAACATAAAAGGAGAGGTAGGCTGCTAGTATCTACCATTTCCCTCCGCCCCCTCCAATACTTATCCAGCGTACCTCCCTTTTCTTGACCTCGACTAGCTCTACTCCCATTCGTACCTCTCCCCTATCATACCATCTTCCTNTTAGACGTAATCATGCTTTTCCGGTTACACGTCTGGCACGTGGTGATGCGATAACCATGCAAGCGGCAGATTCTTCGTACCCCCACAACTGCTAGTATCTACCATTTCCCTCCGCCCCCTCCAATACTTATTCAGCGTACCTCCCTTTTCTTGACCTCGACTAGCTCTACTCCCATTCGTACCTCTCCCCTATCATACCATCTTCCTNCCAGCGTACCTCCCTTTTCTTGACCTCGACTAGCTCTACTCCCATTCGTACCTCTCCCCTATCATACCATCTTCCTTATCCCTCACAACACCAGCATGCACCGCTTCTCTTGCTCCTCTGACGCGAGTGTCGCCATGTGACGCAGACTAACAAAGGCTGGCTCGGGCATGGCAAGTGGGTGAATGTCACTTGCGATACGACGGGTTTAAACATTTTAAAAATACGGGTTTACAAATGTTTGTATCGCTATAGTGAAAGGCTTCGTTAACAAAATTGTGTTATAAACAAAATTAATTACCTTTCAAATGATAGGGAAAATGATGGTGCATTTAAAAACTATTGCAATAACGGGCGTTACGCTATAGGCNTAATTACCTTTCAAATGATAGGGAAAATGATGGTGCATTTAAAAACTATTGCAATAACGGGCGTTACGCTATAGGCAATACGCGTTATAACGCGGTTTCACTGTATTACAGGTCAGCCAGTTTTTTTTAAAGAGTTCCGTAGTTTTTTTACACTTTTGATAGAAAAAATTGAGAACCAACAACCTAACTTTAAGAACCAAAACTGAACCGTGAAACAGTTAAAAAAAGTGGAACTGACACATCCCTAATTGTTATTGTCAGAATACTTCTGATATAAAAGCAGGTTGATTATAGAGGTGATTCATGATAAACTGAGCACTTGAAATCAACCTGTGAAATAAATCACTGCCCATAAGTGCATATATTTTAACATCAGCAATGACTACAATACTCACAGTTAAGTTGGGGTAGCTAACTACAAGAAGTAATTTCGTGTTTTAACGTCTTACTAGTTTTAAAGTTAAAAATTGTTGTCAGCTGCAATTCAGTTTCTTTTTGTTGTATGCAAATAAGAATACAATTTGTCGTGATTGTAAAACATTTATATATCTAACTTTAGCTGGTTCATCTGGGGTTTTTTTTTTTATATATAACATTGTTTCACTTGTTTTGAGTGAAGTGGCATTGCTGTCTGCTGCATTTCTATGTAGTTTCTTGTTCCAGAAATTCTTTAAATTTCACATAATATGCCGACCTGGAAAAAGTACTACTTCATGCAATTTAAGTCTGTATAAACTTTAAACATTGAGTAAACTTGAAGAAACTTCGGAAGTGTGTTTTGTTATACTCATGATATGTGTTGCATTTCTAAAAGCTCTAAAAATGTGTGTGTGTTATTTAGTATTTATGCAATTCCCAGTTCACAAGTTAATACCTTGGCACGTGTTTGACTTGTTTTAAAAAAAATAACACTATGAAAATGTTTTATATTGCAAGTAAAACATTCCTCGAGTGTTAATACGGTACGTTAATACAGTATTATAATGTATCTTTGAACTGTTTAATTTTTACGAGCCGATATATCACACAGTAGTTACTACCTTCAATGTAAGTAATTTGGGGCAAATTTAGATTCTGCATTAAATGTGTGACTGCAGTTTCATGAAATACATTGTCGTTATCTAGGTTTTGTGTTTTAGGATTGGGCGAGTTATGTTCATATCTGTGTAGGCATTTAAATTTTTTTAGCAAAAAGCAATTTTTTTATAAGTAAAGCAGTAAGCCTTGGCAAATATTAGTGTTATGTTCTTTAAAAACTTTGTGGCGGAATTAATTTTTACAAAACTTGTATTGAGTGACAAATATTGTTGTAAAAGTATTCTGTAAAATTTTTGATCAATTTTATTCAGCCATTTAATTTCATGACATTGTGACAATTGTTTTCATTATTTATAATGCAGTAGCAATGCCTGCCGTTTGCTTGTGCTTTGTTTTGTATTAAAATACAGATTTGCATGGTATTTATGTATTGTAACTACTCGTAAATGTTGTTACACATAATTCTTAGGTCATTTAACAAATGTTTTAGGCATGTTGTCTTCTGTATGAAGGCGTAAATACACAGTATTATCTAAAAACATGCCTGATGTGACATGTATATATAATGGACAAGCATTTCAGCTTAGTTTTCTCACTTTTTAAAGGTGAACATTCAAAATGTCTTGGCATTGTTTTTACAACAGGAAAACGAATAATGTTTAACTCTTCTGGTATTCTGATGACAAACTAAACCAAACATATTATTTATGACCTCGGAAGTGTTGACCACAGTTAAAGACATTAATTTATATCAAACATGAAAAGATTGTGAAAATCACTCAATATTCACAAACCAATATTATTTAATTACATTAACATGTATGTGTTTACAGTGCTGGTTATTTATTACTTTTCATTGGTTACTTAATGAGTATGCAGTGGACATATGAGCCAGCTGGAAGGCACATGGCAGTGTTTATTTTGAAATACACAGATTGACTGAAAGGAGACACTTAGCAGGGCTTTCAGAAGTGCTCACTTTGCAGTGAACAGCCTTTACTTGGATTTTGTGCATACATATATTTTTGTAAATGTGATACAATTAGACAAAACTATGCAATTCCAGGATTTCTGGATTAAAATATATTGTGTGAACATCCTAACTGCAAAATATGTAGTAGCTATTCTTTAAAACACTTCTTGAAAGTTGTATGTAAAATGTAGAACTCTTATGGCTAAGGCCTACATGAAATGTTTAAGTTGCAGAGGACAATTGGAACACCGTGCATCACAACACTGCCATGACGATGAACTAAACACTAAAGGGATTCAAGTGTTCCATCAGTATCAAGGAATTTGTGTGTGCTGTTGGTTAGCTAAACAAGTGAATTGTTGGAAAACTGACAATCCACACTTTATAGTAGGGACAGTTTATTACATATTTTTGTTTTCATACCAACTTCATTACATCATGCCTTGAAATATTTTGAAAAGTATCTTCAGAACTCTGTAATTTCAGCTGGTTTCAAGATGTCAAGTTGATATCCAACTGAAATGCTAGGCCATATAAGCCCAAGCATGCAATACTTTTATTATTCATAATGTTATTAATATCTTGGTGATACCNTGAAATGCTAGGCCATATAAGCCCAAGCATGCAATACTTTTATTATTCATAATGTTATTAATATCTTGGTGATACCAACTCTCGCACAGCTTTCTTAACTTCAAAACAAGTTATCACAATATGTGACTACATTCTTACAACTCAACCTTGAGGTTAGTGCCAGCGTTAATTATATTTAAACAGATTTGCAGGTTGGGGAGGGGAAAAATGGCTTCTATCAGTTTCAAGACTTAGGCCTTATATTTTTGCCCTTTTTTTCCCTTACTTTAAATCATAATTTCTAAAACTTAATGTTCTGTATCACTATTGGCATTTGCTTTGCTTGCATTTCAATTGATGCAGATTTATCACACCTATAACACTGAAGAATTCCTAGATATAAATTGATATTGTTACGTGTTACTGGTCTGCATCGCTTCCCTTGCGTCGTCCCACTCGAGCGAGCAAAGAAAAAGAAGTGTGTGAAGGCCAGGCTAATAACCTGAAGAGCATGCCAAGATTTTCAAATGCATGCCGCTGTGCATACCGCCACTACTAGATAAGCCTATCGGGACTCGTGTGCTCCTGACCTTCAGCGGATTCAATTTCTGAGGTTATCTTTGTAAGAATGTTCTGGTCATTGCCCTAGCCTCTCTCAGCATGACTCAGGGTGCAGGTAACCTTCTAGATCAGGTCAAAGAGACTATTTAAGCCGTGACAGGTCTCCAAGCTGACAGCTTAGAGTTTGGAGGATTGCGCTACCTTAAATGCCAGATGTGCAAAGACAGTGAAGCGACAAGCCAGCAGTGTGTCGTGTGGCAGCGAGAGTGACTGGCGAGAGTAAGACTGCAAGCATCGGTACAGTGAACGGTGATACTGACGGGCGAGACTATTGAACTGGATGCGTCGGTGACAGACATATGAAATGAAGGCAAAAGACAGATTGAATATGTGTAAGTAAATAATGACTGTGCATTAAGTGACTGTCTACAAATATACACACATTGATAAAGACTTCAGTTTGAATTGAAATTGACATTAAATATTGCACTCACTGAGAATAGCAAGAATAATAGTGGAGAAACATAGTTTAATATTTGTTAATAAAAGCTGTGTAAATAAATTGAAAATAAAATTTAGTTCTTTTATTTTTATTAAGATCTCAGTCAGTCACGAACTCAAATACCCATCTGTCATCTTGTTACAATGTTTTATATATAATCTGTAAAACCAACATTCATACATCAAAACAACATCTGATGTTTGCAATGCCATTTTTGAAGCTTAATACCAATGATTACCCACCAGTTGAAATTGTTGATAGTTTAACCTCTTGACAAAAGTTCTTGGTATATAATGCACTGTTTTGCTCCATCTGGCAATTGACTTTTAACTTGATAATATCTAGAGGTTGTACGTAATACATGGTCCATGTGATGACATGTATGTGTGCAACTTCTCAACTTCTTTGGTGTTCAAAGTGAATTGTTTTTGTATTTTTTTATCAAACTCCCTGAAAATGTCAAACAACTGCAATGATGAGTAGATGACTATGCAACTCATAATTGACAGGGTGACTGATTCCTTAAAAAACAGGGAATTTTAAGCCTAGAAAATTAACTGGGAAAACACAGAGAAATTGCTCACACAATGAAGAAGTCATACCGGTTGTTTATATAAAAGTTAGGTTGTTTACCAATCTATATTTGTAAGTCAATTTATATAAATTAGTTGCTAAACGCTGTTAATTTGTATAGTAAAATGCTTTGAAGGTACTTAAATTCAATTACAGTAAACCCCCATTATAACGAACCCTATTAAAATGGACGTTGCTAAACTGACACACTGTTGTGCCATAGGACTCATATCGCCCACCAATTACTTAATGTAAACATCAACTGCTACCAACCTCGGTACGTTAATTCTGTACAGCCGTGGTCACCCAACAAGCGGTCATCTTGCATACAGCGCATTCAAGCTTGTCATCACGAGTGTACGCACTTATCAGGTGCTTCCACACGTATCTAATTGATCATATCACTACCATGCTAAAGCACTGTTCTTTAAGTGCACATCCACACACATGAATAGTACTATCTCTGGTCATGAACTTTCTGGAATTTCAAGAAGTCTATGATGACCCAAAAAGTATTTTGTGTAATGTGTGCAAAAAAGTTGCCTTAAGCATTATGGGCAAGAGGGCTGTCGCCAGCCCTCTTGCATAAAACAAGAATTGCTGCAGTGAAGAGTACGGCCGGCATTTCTGCGTCCTTGCGAACAGGTGGGTCGTTTTTATCAATATAAATAAAGTCTTAATTTTGTCTGTGCAGTTTTTCTAAATGAGCCCATATATTATCTTGTATTGGTTTAGTTTATTTTTTGTCAAGTGGAGTACTATCACTGTTCAATGTACAAGTTATATTTGACTTTTCAAATTGTTCCATTGTAGAGTTTTGGTGGGTTAAGGTTTTGAAAAATACTGAAATTAGTTTGTAGACATTTTTATAAGTATCATATTAAACTGAAAATAGTTTGTGCAGCTCATCTGGTTTGAGCTATATTGATTAGTTTTTGACCCCTTTTCACCTCCTTAGTGGTTGAATTTCAAAAAAAGCTCTCTTAGTGAGTGCCTACACCCTAAGGGGAAGCCGCTGTTTAAATTTAATGCTTCTAGGTCTGGCAGTTTGAGCTGTGCGTTTATGGGTGAGTGGGGCACTTAATTTTATATGTATGGAGATTATTTATCCGGGAATAAATTAAGGTTATGTAATAGTGTCAACTTAGTCGTAAAACAGAATTTGTTCTTTAGGTGGCTGCCACTGGCTGCCACTGCTGCATCTACATCTACCTCTGCAGCAGCTGCATCTACCTCCAAACTAGTATTCCTTCCCGACGGCGATGTCAAAGCAGCGGAAGTTAATTGGTTCATCCACGTGATCAGCACAAAAGCAAGTTTCAGGACTCAAGAGGGTATCAACAAAATCTTTAAGATGATGTTCACAGACAGTCGCATAGCGTCGGAAATGCAACTTAGTAGGACGAAAGCAGAATACCTTACATGCTTTGAGCTCACACCATACTTCCATCACAAGCTCACTAATGACTTGAGACTTGCAATGCGCATAGTTGTGTGTTTTGACGAGTCCTTCAACAGGATACCTAAACTGCTGCAAATGGACTTGGCTGTTCGCTTTTGGGACGACAATAAGAATGAAATGTCATAGAGGTTTTGGAATTCTTCTTTTATGGGGCATTTGTCTGCCTCTGACCTGTTTTTGAGGGGTTTTAAAGAGGTCCTTGGAGAGGAAGTAGAACCGGGAAATGTGGTGCAGGTGTCCATGGATGGGTCAAACGTGAACTGGGCCTTCCTTAATCTCCTAACAAAAGATATGAAGATGTGTGAAGAAGATTCAGTAATAATAGACACAGGATCGTGCGGCCTACACGTAGTGCACGGTGCGTTCCAGAGAGTATTCAGGAAAACGGGCTGGGAAATAGAATAGTTCCTGTAGTTTATCTACAATGTATTCAATGATTCTCCTGCATGGCGAGCTGACTTTGTGATTAACAAAGTGCAAGGATTTTCTTTTGAAATTTTGCAATTGTCGCTGTCTTGAAAATGGTGCTACCTGTGAAAGAGCTATCAAGATTCTACCTTACCTAAATACCTGTTTCAAAAGCAAGAGTGCACAGCTGCCGGACACCTACTCAGTGAAGAAGTCAGCAGAGATCCTTGAAGATTGTCTCCTCCTCCCTAAATTACATTTCTTCTTAATGATCGCTTCTTCATTTGAACCCTTCCTGAGAGAGTTCCAAACACCAAAGCCTATGTTCCCTTTCCTACATTCTGCTGTAGAAAATAGGTAACCGAACCCGAGAGTTAATGAAGAGGTACATTAAACCCGCCATTCTGGAAAGCGCTCATACTGCATACAAGCTCATCAACATAGACGTGGAAAATGTGGATAANACATTAAACCCGCCATTCTGGAAAGCGCTCATACTGCATACAAGCTCATCAACATAGACGTGGAAAATGTGGATAACTGTGTGAAACTGCAACAAGTCAAGATTGTACCAGCTGCAAGACAATCCCTCGGTGAAGCTCGTGTAAAGGAGATCTATATGGAGAAGCACCGTCTAGAGGCGAAAAACTGTCAGGTGAAGATTTTCGGGAAACTTATTGAGAGGAGCCCCCTAAAGTACAAACTACCATCTACTTGTCTTGATCCCAAAAAGATCTTGAATAAACCAGAACAATGCAAGACTGACTTTGAAACATGCATTGGAATGCTTTTAGCGAACCATCATGTGACTGTGATTCTGACTGATCGAGCCATCCTTCAGTTTGGTCGCTTTGTATCTCACGCTGACAAATTTCAGCAGAGCAAATCTCGACTTTACAACTTTTATGCCAAACAAAATAATGGCCTAGCAGAACATAAAGATGTGTGGCAAATAGTCAAAATATCCTCGTGTCCTCCCTTGGGAATGCAGTTGTGAAGTGGTACTCGTAATATTGGGAGGGACAATCACGGATGCTATACGTGCAGTATTGCAGCATTGAGCAGAACTTACCAGGAGGGGGAGAAGTGTGCTAGTGTCACAGGTTCCTCGTACATGCTAACTTTTCAGACGTGCGCACCAGGCTATTAAATTTCCACCTAATTTTTTTGTATTATAGATTGTGGCCTTCCAATTAATGGGGTAGTGCCACAACACCTATATTTTATTTCTGCATGACGGTTCTCAAGAATGTTATTAAATTGCTACTGTTGTAAAATCCAGGGCTGCAGAATCAGGTGTTTACTGTATCCCTAGTTGATTCCAAAAATGTGTGAATAGAAATCATCTTAACAACCATTCTGAATTTACATTTAGTTGTAAGGAATAAAATTTCCTTTTTATAGGCTTTTGACTATAATGTGAAATGTGCTGACTTTAAGAGAATTAAATGTGGATCAGATAAAAAAAATAGCTGGTTTGGAGAGCAAGTTTTGTGTTTGACAGTAAGTGTAGAAAATTGAGCAACTTTCATTAGTCGCTCAGACTGTCTCATCATATATGTTTGTGTAAATTTCAATTTGCCCAATCCCCACACATTATTTTTTTTTTTATTTTGCACGTGTTTTAATTGTTAAGTGGCATAGAGGAGGCTGAGAATTCAAATGGTCGCCACTCCTGTAGCTTTAAGGAACATAGCATACCTAACTCATGAACAACCTATAGTACTGAATCGTCTTCTGCCTTCACCGCCTTAATTCCTTGAATAGGAGTGCCAGCACAAAGCTCCTAACTACAAGTACACAGTCACTTCATATTGCATCTCTCAACAAGAAACATAAACTCTCAGCACAACACATACTAATAACAAAATGACAGGGGGTTGGGATAACAAACTCCAACAAATAAGGGGTTTCCAGGACTCACTTCACAGTTGGCGTGCTGCTGAAGAGTGTGGTTGTCCAGTCAAATAACATAATCCTATTGTCCTCTAAAGTTCCCTAGTGGCACTCCAGTTAGGAGGAGGGAGAAAGATACAACAACACAAAAACCACTTAGGGACACACCAAGGTCCTTTTTGAAACAAAACAGGTTTATTAAACAATGCTAAAACAAGTAATAGGTAACATTACAATTGGAACGTCTTATTGGAACTCTGCCCGCAACAAAAATGTAACACAAATCTCAATAGGTTTCTGTGGATAATACTAAATATTGAATCACTGCATTTCTAATTTTTTTCACATTAGTGGCAATTTAAGTTTAATTAATGATTCTTTTTTTATGGCTTAACAACAAAGTTTCATTAAAATCTACACTCGGGCATCATTCGTACAGCACCCAGTTTGTGCAAACACCTCGTCCGTAAGACATATTTTCGGGAAACGTAACAAATAAAAAATAATTTGGTCAAAAAATTTTAAAAACAAAAATATTGCAGCAAACATTTATTACAACACAATAGCAAGCCGCAACATGTAAAACCAATACTGGTTATATGGACTCAGCCCAGGGGTTGAAAATAGTCACTTTTGTACAAGTTACTTATTTGTCACTTTTATTTTGAAATGTCACTTATTTCACTTTTATTTTTCAAACCTTTTGCAAAGTTATGATGATACACTGTCAGTCTACATTATCTACAGTTTCGAAACATCAAAGACTTGTTATCACATTGTATTGGCGTACATTGACTATCAGCGAGTGCAGTTTCTCTGTTTCTCCACCATGAGCACTCTTAAGTTGTCAAGATTGCAGCATTTCTAGATTCCAGCACTATTTAGTAGAGATCACATCATTTTTCCATTCATCCACCAAGAGCGTTTTGTGCTGTCAAGATTGAGACAGCTGCAGCTGCATTTCTTGATTTCTTCAGCAGGATTGCTTTTGAAGTAGAGTTTGATTAGTTGATAATATGAAAAATCTCAAGCGCATGTCTTACACAGTCTCTCATTGTATCTGAGACTGTTTTCTTTTTTGTCTTTGTTGGCCATGATTGTTACCAATCTTTAGAGAATAATAGTGATGGATTTCTTATGTTTATTCTTCTATCAGTTGCAATTGCAAAATTGATGGTATTAAACAGTAATTATGTTGTTTACGAAACAAGCGTGACATTGTGTTTAATAATAGGGAAGTGCCATTTCTTAAGCGAATGGCTAGAAAGACATGATAGTGGATATATTGTCAAGGAATGGATCAAAAACACAGTGGTATGGAAGGTTTTTGTATTTAATATGTATATGTTGTGTTACAATAAGCATTTCAGCAAAAATTTATCAAGCACTTTTGCAACATGCTAATTATGAACGGCACAAAAATAAATGTTGTCATAAATTATTTCCAAGTCGGTTGAAATATGTGAGCGTGTGACCTTCCACTTGTACGAATTCTTCGAGAGAAGTAGTTTATAACAGCGACAAAAACCTCCACCGTGTGTGTGACATAGCAACTACTGTACAGCTTAGGTGGGTAATCAAATATATTCCTCAAACTACTCTGCAGCATCTTGTGGAGGAATAGCCAATGTTTTTAAAAGTATGTTCGACGAAGGTCTGCCTAATGATGTTTCTCTGATTAGAACTAAATTTAGATAGATCGTAACAAATGTATTAGGTCCCTTATTTTGCCAGAATATTTTGAAAGACAAGAGTGATACACATTTTTCAGTCTGCTATGATGAAACTACAAACCATACAGATAAGAAGGAACTGCAGATAGCTGTTAAGTATTGGTCAGAAAATAGGCAGCAGATAGTCCCTAACCATCTGGAGACGTTTTTGCTTAACTTTGCTACAGGAGAGGTACTCGTCAAAATATTTTGATGTTAGGTAGTGATGGCCCTAATGTTAATAAGAAAGTAGCTCTGCTTATTAATGCAAATTTCATTTTTAAAGATTCCAGATTTCTTTTTTATCGGTTTTATTATGGAAGACTTGTAAACTAAAATGTAATTACTAAAATAGTGTTAGGACTTATGCAAATTTAATTTTTGGGAATTATGGATTTTATATTTTATCATCTACATTCTATAATAGGATGTAATCGTTTTATTTTTATAAATTCTGTATACAGTTAACAATAGTTTATCCTTTTATACATATGTACATTAAAAATTGTTTAAACAATTATGTAACTACATAAATAAGAGGAAGAACTTTGTTTGGATTAAGACACACAACATAACTGCAAATAAAAAAATCCATATTTTAAGGGGGGGGTTTTTTTTCCTAGCTTGGATGTTTAAGTGAAGTAGCATGAATTTATTTGTATCACTATTTTACAAGTATGACTTGGATAGATTTTATAGAGGAAAAAACAATCTATCATGGAAATGACACTTTGTAATGACGCACTATTCTTAATTTTTGGGACCGGGACACGTGTTTCATTTTTCTTTCGCTTTACTAAGCTTCATAATATTTTTATCAGGTTTGAAATTAAAAGCCGTGGTGGTTCGTTTTACCGTGATAGTTTGTTTATCGGGCATACGTTTGCCGTTTAACGTTTATCAGGCGTCCGGTTGTCGTTTCGAAAGTTTCAGTTTTCAGTAGCGTCAGCATTAGATTAGCTTATCAGACTGCGTCGACAGTTTTAGTTCCTACGGCGCAGTTTCGATAACTTATGGAGAGCGTGAGTGGCTCGCCAGGCCCTTATCTGTTGAGAGGGGTGGTGATAGGCAGCACAAAGACTCGTGTGCCTGTCGCCTTCCGTCAGTGGATACCGAGCAGTTATCCAAGGCAGTTGATACCGTCAGTTGCCCTTTAGGTCAGTTGGAAGTCAATCGCCACTCAGTTCAGTTGATTTGATACCAAGCAGTCGGCGAAGTCAATCGTCTAGGCCGCGTCGGGCGTGGCGCTAACCTCCACACCGGCAAAATTGAACTTACGAGATTATTTCTCCGCCGGTGTGGGAGGTCGCTGCATTGGTTATTTCTTCGGGCAAGTTTAAGAATTGAAATAATTCGTAAAAAACTGTGGCTCTGTTCTGCCCGTGTCTATTTATCTGTAAACGGTTTGTACTCTCCATACTCTGAACTTCATATGTGAACTGTGTCACTTCAATAATAAATAAAAGTATGAAGCAAAATACACCGGAACTTTACTTTATTTCATAATTACAGTGAAACTTCCATATAACGGACACCCTTGGGGAATGAAATATTGTCTGCTATATAGAAGTGTCCGCTTTTGGGAGAAAAATGAAAATAATGTTTTAAATTTTACATACATACAAGATGTGCCATAGGTAAATAATAAATTATGTACATATTTACGTGCAAAAGGCAATTTATTTCACAACACGGAGCACACAAAACAACTACTGTATGTAGTACTATTACATGCGTAAATTATCTTTAAAATGTATAAAAACAATTTAAAAGTCTGTTATTTTTGATTAATTTTTTTTTTAAATAAGAATTTTATTTTTAACATTTGACTGAATCCTCAATGCTAAGTTAAGTCCCTCAGCGTCACTGTTTGAAATAAAAAAAATTTCGACCCGCTTAATTTGTATTAAGACTTCTTCAGCCTTCATCGGTGGGTGATCGTCCTCCACTTCTGACTCTCGTAAAATTTCTTCATCATTTAGGCTTTCCTCTGGAATGTAAACAAATGAAAAATTAGGTTTTTTTAAAGACAAAAACATTATTTTTTATATGTGTACGTATACTGTAACTGTATGATTACCTTCACGAATAAGATCTGCAAAATTCAGAGAATTATTTTCTGTGACCAGACTTCCATCAATGTCGGCGTACGATGTTTCGCTCGTCGGGTTGTATGATGTTGGCGGGTCTTGAAGTTCTCCATCTTCATCAACATCTTGTGAATTTGCGGCTTCATCGCTGGAATTTACGAATCCCGACTTTATGAAGCAATGTAACACAGTTTCTTTGCTTATTTTTTTCATGGAGGACGTTATCCAGTGAATCGCATCCAGGATGTTAATTTTCTTTGCAAGATCACTTGATGATGTCGCATTGTCCATGTTGGCCAACAGGTGATTCAAAACACACTTTCTATAGTGAGTTTTGAAGTTCTTTATAATCCCTTGGTCCAAAGATTGGCATGTAGCAGTTGTATTCGGTGGGAGGAATACAATTTCCACATTGCTGAAATTTGTATTGTGATGGGAGGCTGCATTATCCATAAATAAAATTATTTTTTGATTTTGTAGAATCATTTTGTTGTTCAATTTTGTCAACCAAATGTTCATAACATCTCTGGTCATCCACGCCTTAGAATTAGAATGACAATCCACATGCAATAAATTGATATTGATACCTTTGAAGCACAGAGGATTTTTTGCCTTTCCTAAGACCAGAGTGTTTTCAAATTCACCAAGCATATTTGTGCATAAGAGCAAAGTTCAACGCTCCTTTAAAACTTTTCCTCCTTGACAACGCTCATTTTTCAACTGCATGGTTTTATCCGGAAGTGCTCTAAAAAATAAGGCGGTCTCATCGCAGTTATAAATGTTTTTGGGTTCAAAACCAACGCAATATTGTTGAAGCTTCTCTGTCCAATTTTGTACTACTTCTGTGTCTACTGAGGCCCCTTCTCCACAAATGGTTTTATAAGATATCTTATGCCGAGATTTGAATTTGTCGAGCCATCCTACAGAGGCTTTAAAATCCAATTGACCTAAATTTTTTGCAACTTCTAAGGCCTTTTCTCGAATGATCGGACCGGAAAGTGGAATGTTTGCAGTCCGAGCACGGCAAAACCATTTGAAAACTGCATCGTCAATGTTCAAACCGGCCGTTTTTGTAAATGATTTACGGGATTCGTCATTTCCATGTTTGGTGAATCTATCTAAAAGTTCCTTTTTATTTTTTATAATTTCACTCACCTGAGTCTTTCCTATTTTGAATTTTGCAGCGCAGTATCGCACACTTAGTTTTTCACGTTCACTGGCTTTAATTATTTCCACTTTTTCTTTAAGTGTCAAACGCACACGGGGAGGCATATTAGAGCTGTTTTTATCGCTCGAAAATCGGAAACAAACTGAAGAGGTAAACATGTTTGTACAGTGTGGCGCAATTGAAATCTAGGAATTTGAGACAAAGGATGTTGGTGGAAGGCAAACCAAACAGAGGGGAGAAGGCTTTTCTCAGAAAACATTCCTTTCCAGGAGGCTGCTGTCCGCTTTTGGGAGATTTTTGGGGTCAGAATATACACGAAATAGCTGTCCGCGCCCGTTATAGGGAGTGTCCGCTTTATAGAAGAATTTAATATGAAGAAATGAATGGGACTATGCCGGGGAATCAGAATTTGTCCGCTTTTGAGAAGTGTCCGTTAAGGGAAGTTTCACTGTAATTGGCGTCCATTTTACAGAGTCTCGTGCTACTCCGTCTTGAGCTAGTCGAGTGGAAAGTTATCGCAGAGTGACAACGTAAAGCCGGCTATAACTTTGTAAGTGTGTGTGTGCCAACGTTACAACTTTTATATTTACTTTTACAGTTTTACTTGTCTCATTAAATAAATGTTTTACTCATATAAACACAATGTCTGATACATATCTTGTTCACTCAGCCTAGACTTTAACAACCTAAAATAAATTTTTATATCTTCCCGTTGTCTACTATGCTAAGGAAAACAGTAAATTTAAAATTGAACTTATATTTTTTTTTACCACTAGGATAATAATTATTTCAGCACAAATCATTAGCAATGTTTTCATTGATAAAATTGTGTAGCTAAATTTCATAGTATTTTGTGTTAAAACATGTATTTTGGTGTTTGGTGCTACATTAACTTGCATTTTGATGTTATTTCAGTCTTATCACTGTTCACCGTATAATCTTGTCTCTACACATGTAACATCCACACTATTCACAATGCATTTTTGAGTGGGCTTCATGAACTTTGAGAGGATGCAGTAGATCTGGTGGTAGCAGTGCATGATTTTTTTTAATGAATGGCCTTCACGATGGGAGGACTATTCACAGCTACAAGATAACTATCGATCCCAAAACATACCTTCATTAAACACGTCTGCTCAAGGTGCCTCCCTTTAGAAGTTCCAACATCACGTTTGATTAAACAGTGGGAGCCTCTTGTAAAATACTTCTTGTGCCAAAGAATAGAAACAATGTGGGAAGGAGCAACAGCTGTAAGAGGATTGCAAGCTTACTGAAGAAATCCTTATAAAAGTTTAAGTTATTTTTGTTCGTTCTAGTGCGAGTTTATTCACTCGTTTTACTGGTGCCTTTCAGAAGGAAGAACCTATGATACACATTAAGTACGATGAAGTAAAGACTCTTGTAAAGACTTTAATCGGACAAGTTTGCATCCAGAATATGTACAGGTTGTTGGTGTGAGTGAAGATATCTTGCAGCCAGAACACATACATTCTCATTAGAAAATTTAAGTTGGAGGTGTGATTTAACCAGGAATTTCTTAAGTGGGTTTTATTATTAACCTCTACAAGCTGTCAGCTATATTTATTACTTTGTAACCCACATGTTTTAATATATATTTATTACTTTGTAAGCCACATGTTTTAGTATATATTTTGCTATTACCAATAAGTCAAATACTTTGTGCATTATGAGACACTTTCCTATTTAATAAAATGTCTCCTAGGTCTGTGATGAAATTACTATTTTTTAATCATAGTAACCATGAAAGTGATTTTAGTTTTGAGTGTCGTAGATAAATAATTGAAAATTCCTTTTTAATAGTTTTATTCTATATGGAGTATGCACATTAAAGTTTCAACTATACATTTAATGACTGTTACATTTGTTTCAGTTTGATGGGAAATACCACGTGTAGCTTTTTTCAGAATATGGAGTCAGTTCATTGAAGCCCACACTTACAACACTAAAAAGTCACCTGTAAAGTCAAAACACTTTTGAATAACTGCTGCTAGCAAAAGCCCTACCCATTTCCCTGGGTACAAGTATTCCCTTGGACGAATGGAACTTACTGCAGTATGAAAAGGAAAATTGTATTGGGTGTCAGTTCTTTGTTCTGAAGAACAGTATGGGAGATGTTAAGTATCCCAATGTGGCCATACTTGTTGAAGCTTTATTAGCCCTTTCACATAGAAATTATGTCCTTGAGCGAGGTTTCTTTGTATCGTCTAATTTTTTGACTCTTAGATAAAGCTTCTGTGTCAGTAAAATCACTTAATTCAGCCATGATGGTTAAGAGTGCAATGAAGATGTTCCACATGCAACCAGATTTAGTTTCAATAACAAGAGAACTCGTAGCATTGACTCGCGTTGCACACACCAGCTACAATACCCACCTACAACAGCAAAAGCACTTAAAGGAAGAAGTTGTACGAAAAAAAGTGGAATTGGAGAAGAAAAAAATTGAGTCAGAAAACAAAAACTGAAACGGGATTAGAAATTGAGCTAGTGCTGAAGATGTGCACTTTTGAAGAGGCAAATAAAAGATTAAATAAGGCTGTGGAGAAGAAAGACATGGGAGAAAAGGCCATGTTGCAAACTGTAAATAAAATAAAAAAGGAGCCTAAGGGACCAGAGAAGAAGTTGACCATGTTCAGCACTCAGTAGACCAGAAGAAGTCTCAAATCATCTTCCCCTCCCCCCTCCAAATGAGAAAGTGATTGTGGGAAGTGTCTACGGTAGACTTCTGACTGAATCAGTGCAATCTCAGGAAATTACTGGTGTTGTAATTGTTAATGTTTCTAATGCTATTGTACAATTATCAGAACACTAAATTTTTAAATAGTGCATCAAGTTAAGTTGACATATGATGTTGGACGTAAGAGTAAGTAGATATTTTTCTGTTAATATGCAGTAATCCCTTGTCAACCATAGCGGATACGTTTTTGAAAACCCTACGGTTGAGAAAACCACAGTAGGAGAATACAGGTTCTTATAGGGGACAGAGGAATATGTCATGCCAGCTTACTGTTTGGCATCTGCACTCAAAAATCGAGCTTAGTGGACTTCTAATAGTGACGAAAGAACTTGTAAATGCACAATACTTTTACATAACAAAAAGTTCATAATTTTACTGCTCGGAAATAGCAATTTGTGGCCTGTGAACCACTCAACCAGATAACATCAGTGAGAGGGCAGTGTCTCGGTGGATGAAGGGGAACACCAGCTTTCTTGCAAGAAGGCCCAAACACCATGTTTTCCACACAAAAGATGAACTTATTCCACCAAGGACTGTGTTTATTGCTGCATGTTTGTGATGGGGATTGGAGGGGGTGGGTTTCCACATTGCTGTGGGAGGAGGTGAGAAGGAGAAAGGAAGATATCGTCCAAAATAAACTAAACACACGAGTGCTGCGGCAGCGAGATGAAGGCTGGCTGAGTCGGTCAAGGTAACAGCAGTCGTAAAGAAAGAGGAGAGATTGAGGAAGGAACAAAAAGTCACACAGATAGAAAATCACCGTCCGACACGTTTAGGATTGTTATATTTTCTCACGGTAACTCATTTTCTATTCTGTACTGCATAATTAATGACTTTTAACTTGAACCCGATAGTGAAGTGGCACTTTTTTCTGACCATTTCTTTCTTTTGTATGTCATTGTATTGCACTTATGCAATAGAAAGTTGATGAACAGTGCAGTAACAGTGTAGCTAACGGCATCTTGTAAAGCGGATGTCGCTGATCGCCAGCCAAACAAAGCACTCACGCCCACCTCTCACACAACCCTCGTATTCCTAGTGCCTTCACGGCCCAACAGAAATGTAAAACACACCACACCGCCCCTCCCTTCAACCATGGTCGATACATTTTTCTTCTCACGGGTTGCATGGGCACATGCACACCCAGGCGCGCTCACACACACAACTCCAGGCAGACTGGCGGCTTTTCAACACATTCCCGCACCTAGGCTACTACAAAAATACTGGCGGGAAGTAAACAAGCAGCTCCAATTCCAATCGGCTTGTTTTGACATCCTCAAAAGGAGGGGTGGAGGAGTAGAGTGAGTAGGGTGGGGGAAGAAGGCAAGAGCGGCACGTAACATAGACAAAAACTACTTTCTACCCCTGGTCCTGTTCCCAATGTCAAGCCACTGGCATGAAATATTTATTGCTTTACACTGCCCACAACAAAATTGCACACCTGGACGCATTGGGCCACGATTGTGATAAAGGGATCTGCCGCCATGCTGAATTTTTCCGTGAGAGAAAGATACGCGCTGACGCGGCAGAGTGTGAATGTGGAAAATGTAGCATATTTTCGGCCAAGCATGGCGGTTGCAAAAACACAAAGTTTCCCGGTGGTACCACGAGAATGGAAAAGTGCCACGTAAGATCTTGTTTGCGGGAGCTAACGTAAGATAGAAAGTAGTGCTCCTGGTATAACCTTAAATAGGTCTTGGCCACCAGGAGGGGAGGTCGGTGAGGAAAATGCCAGTTCCACCGGGAACTTTGCCCACAACAAAACAAAAGTGGGATGGTGCCTGCATTGTGAGCTACAACCGTTTTTTGAGAAAACAGAAAACCCTGAGCTTAATGGAATCTTTGTACCTTGTAGAGATAGTAACCATTCCGACTTTCAGGAACCATTCCAGAACGTTCCAGTTCGTAAAAAAGAACCCTTATTTTCAGAATGGTTTATAACATACTCAATGTATTCTGTACATAATTGTGGTTTTAGTAATTAGGGAGAGAGCATACACATTACACAAACACTTAGAAAAATTTTATTCACAATTTAAATTATTACAGAAAACTGAGGATTAACAATTATTTCCACATTTTCTTACACCGTAATTATTTTATATTATCTCTTTAAGGCCGTTATATTTCCTGTTACTCAACTTTCAATGCACAGCAGAATTATGTCCATAGAAACAAAGGTAGATAAAACTGCAAAAGAGAAGTTTAGTTTGAGAAAAAAAATTGTAACATGTATCCTAGCATATTTTATCCTTACTAGTAAGTCTGGACAAAACATTTTGAACATAAATATACTCCTGTAGCAGTGTTTGTGTGCCAATAAAACTATTTATTATTCACATTTTTCAATCCACNTCCTTACTAGTAAGTCTGGACAAAACATTTTGAACATAAATATACTCCTGTAGCAGTGTTTGTGGGTTTAGTATTATATTTCGTGTTTATTGAACAGTTCCGATACCGTAGGTGGTTAAGTTCATTCGTCAAAACCATTTGCGAGTTCACCTCAGTTCAAGACTAAGAGTGATTCCATCTTCGGAAGGTTTTATTCGCCGGAATGGTTTGCGAGCTCAGGTTCGAAACTGAGATTGATTCAGTCTCCGGAACGGTTCTTTTGCCAGAACAGTTCGCAAGTTCACAACAGTTTGATATGAAGATCGATTCCGTCTCCGGAACTGCTCATTCGCCAGAACCGTTCATGAGTCTGCAACATCTCCGAGACTGAACAGTTGGGAGGCTGTGAACAGTTCCATTCAATCGCCAGAATCTATACATTTCAACTGACCGTACAATGCCTTTTCAGCAACAGTTCAGGGCCGGGACCGTCTCCGTTTAGCATTTTCATAATATAACCATTGTTCTGTTTTAATAAGGTATTGCAAAACGGGAAAAAACCCAATGATGCAGCAATCCAGCGTACTTGAATAATACTTGTATAAATAATTTAAGTCGTGGTTTATAATTTTTCACTGATTAGAAGTTAAACACAATTATAAAATAATTTTGTGTATTTTCTGTACTGAAGTGGTTGAAAAGTGTGGCGTTCTGACAGAATCGTTCTTTGGAACCGTTCCGGAAAATATTCCCCATCCCTAGTACCGTGGTTGAGGAACCTGTCTACAAAAATAAATCCTCTGATAATTGAAACCGCGGTTCTAGAAGCCGCGGTTGATGGGGGATTACTGTATTTAGTCACTTACTTGATCACTTATTATTTCTAGAGTAAGTCACTTTTTGTCACTTTTCATGTCTGAAAAGTCACTTTTCTCACTTTTTACCTAGCATATAACAATTTTGAGGCCTGACATTGCCCTCCCACAATGCGTCACACAGTGGAAATAAAAAGAGCAGCGGAAATGTATCACCATTGACGGCCAGTAGCACGCAGTGCTCAAGCAAGGTTGGTGACCTGTCAGCTGTTCCAGAGCACAGCCTCTGCTGGTGCAATTATTTTTACTGTACTTGGGTACTTGGACTGCCGAGATACACATGCACAGCAAAGCACGTTCTACGCTTCGCCCCATGGCAGCTGCACCAGCCAATGTCAACTTTTATGCACGCCATGATAAACAAAAATAATAACAACGCCGCCCTTTTACCCTTCTTTTCTTCCTTCGCCTGTTCCACTTATGTTGTTCCCATTAAAGCCGTTCTTTTTCCCCATGGAAATACTGTTTTGAGTCAGTCGGAGTTTACCATATTTGAATCGCAACATGTTTACCAATTAAAATAATTTTACTTTTAATAAAGGGATTTTTTTTTTGTGATAATACTTTTGATAATGTTTATTACTGATGCAATGTTTTGTTTGAGTTTGTAACAGTGTTGCATTTTTTATGATATTTTTTGCATATGTAAGGTATATACACTGAAGGAGTACAGTTTTGAAGTGAAGATATCTGTGTGTTAATATATTTTTTTATTAACTTAAAACATTTCATTTCCTCGCAGGAAATGTAAACACAGGCCATATCACACAGCGGTTGTTAGGTGTATGCGTAGCACTGGCAAATTTTTTTTTTGTTACTTTTAGCTCATTCTGTAATCTTTTCTACATAACTGGGATATCATTTTACTCAGAAGACATCATCTTATTAAATTAATATTTATTTCATGAATGAAAACCATATAAAATGGTTAATTTTCACACGTTAAATGTAAACACTGGCTATATCGCAGCTGTTGTAGACATGTGCAACATTGCAATCTGCTTTTTTGTGAATTTTAACTCGCTTAGTAGTCTTTTCTGCATAACTGGGGTATAATTTTACTTATAATACATTACCCTAAGATATATATTTACATTTCATAAATAAAAATGCATAATTTTGCCATCAGAGACACGTGAACATGACTTCAGTTAGCAAAATATGCAGTTTAGATGCAATTTTAAAGTTTAGAGGGGGAGCCGTATGGGTCAAAATATGGGTGTATTGGTTTGTCCAAACAACTTGGTCGTATGGGTTTGTCCAAACAACTTGGTCGTATGGACAGATTTTGGGGAACCAACGTTTGACTGCTAATCTATGCATTGGCAAGCTCTTGTTAAGGCATGTTCTGTGTTCTGTTATCACTGCACTACTCTCTCTCTGTACACATGTTCCTACTGTTAAAAAAACTACTGGTTATTTCCCTTGTCACTAAGGAAAGGCTACTTACACAAAGTAAAAAAAATAAACAGGTTTTACATAACTTCTACTACATGATTTGGACAGTTTTTGGTGGTGTCTCAATCTCATCACTGCCTCCACACCACCACAACGTCACTCAGGTCAACCAATCCCCTCGTTCTAGACTTTAGCCAATCACTGCATGCCAAACCTCGCTTTGCAACAGCCACCAGTCACATGCATCGTCACGCCATCCACCTCTTCTGCGCAGCCTACAAACTGCACATTCACATGTGTTGAAAGCAAACAAGGCTGGAAATGAGCCCTCTGTCTCGCGACTCTGCACGCTGCACAGAGCCATACACTATCTGTATTCCAGACTCAAAAGAATACTCTGCCTAGCACAAACTGTTTTTACCTATAAACAAAAATAAATCTTTACCAAAACAAAACTAATAATTCTAAATCCAATGAAAACTGGAAAAATCTCACCAACACTCCTCCATCTGAACAAAAGAATTAGAGCTAGGTGTATTAAAAAACTGAAACTGAAAATAAAAATATCAATGTTTCTCTCCCTGTTGGGTTTTGCTAGTCTTCCTGGAATTATACAAACAGAATGCATTTGAACATTACATGTGCTGATTGCTACTATTTAATTGTAATTGTTTCAAGTTTGTTTTTGAATGTGTTTCCTTTTCGGGTTTGCTAGGGGCTGTTTACTATTTGGATTACCCCTGCCACCCCGTTGGGTCTGCATCCCACAACCCATGTGCCCTGAAGTCTCGTAAGACTCCCAAGTTGAATAAACTGAGGCAAGTCCCTGCTCGGCTCAGTGAATGGCACAGTGATACACATCCACTTGTCGAGGGTCCAGGCCTCTCGGTGTACCTCACTAGGTAATAGATGTCCAGCCCTATCATGTGCCTGAGGAGTCTGGGGTGGCACGCACACCGCTACGATCTGCTAATCATACTCCTTAGTTGGCTCCAATGTCTGGGGAGGAACACATACTACATAGAACATCTCTTCATACTCTGGCAGGCACACTAATGCCACTCTTACGTGCCTTGAACAGCCAATTCCAACTTGAGCTCCTGTCTCCCAAGAGACATGTATATGATATATTTGGGAGATTCATATACATTAGGAAACTGTTTGAACAGACAAACTGCTATGTTAAGATTGTATAAANCTCCCAAGAGACATGTATATGATATATTTGGGAGATTCATATACATTAGGAAACTGTTTGAACAGACAAACTGCTATTTTAAGATTGTATAAAACATGTTCTGACACTTTAACTTAATGATTAGCAACATCTGTTAATTGTAGATGTAATAATTTTCATTTATTTACATTTGCGTGTAGCATATAAAAATATTTCATCATTGTTGCTGTAGCTTGTTATGGTATCACAAGTTCCTCTTCCCTGTCTGTGCATTTGTAATGTAATTGCTTTTTGTTATAAACTTTCTCCCGTCATTCTGTATAATCTGTTTTCTTACACATAACTGCCGTAATTTGTTTACCGACATCACACTGTCTCGCTGTCCAACTTTTAATTTTGTTTCAAATTTATACCTTAGCAAATGTCTTTGTTTGTTAATTAAGTAAAAAAATAATGCACTCTTAAGATTATAGATTGACCTTGTTTGTGAACCACTTTTATTTTGCGACTACTGGTGCTAGCACGAGGTTGACTTAGTGTCATAATTTCTTAGAAAACTTTACACGTAAGCAACTGCAAAACAATGAGGAATGTTCAAAACCCATCGAGGTAACTTCGGCTACAGAACAGAGCAGACACCAACACTGGGTAGAATAAACAGCTGTGCTACATATTATTGTGTCGACTAAGCGTGAATCAGACTGCATTATCTCCTGTTTGAAAGCAAGAAGACCATTTTTAAATATACCTACTAAATATGGTTTCCTGTCAGGGAAAAAAACTAATAATATCCTTTAATATAAAAAAATTGTCTTAAGTTTATGCCAGCTGTTCCCCTTAATAGTGTAAAACACGAACGAATGAAGATAACAGACTTTAGATTTTCACCTACTTATTCAGAAAAATGAGCCTCTTGCAAAAAGTAACTGAATTTTAATGAAATATTTAACAATTTTTTGAGTGCATCTGAGAAATATTTTGCTCGACTCGCTGTGGCCAATGTAACTCTGTGAACTAGGAAACAGCGCACGGCTGTGATAGGCTGCTGGTACCAGCTAGTGGGATTGATCAACTCTCCGTGAGTGGTCAAGAAGTTCTGTGCCTAGATTAGTGGGGTAGTGTCAGCGTTCACAACCACCATTGGCCCAGAATATACAGGAAGGTCATACGGTGACTGACCTTGTATTCCTTCAGTAGAACACCCATGTCTGGCAGTGCCCTTCACGATCATGAGACACTTATCTACAGCCAGAATGACAAACACACATGTTTATTGAAGTGACTGTTCTTACGACTACGTGACCAGATACAACTTCAGAAAGTTCAACAGCTACAATTCTGCCAGGAGTCCCGTGACTGCTACCAGCTCATCATGTCAAGACTGACGAACACTCTAAGTCTAGTCACTACCAATACACACTGTTAATTCAACGACAGATCATCACGGATCGACCAGAAAGAACTCGTGTAACAACTAATTTGTGGAACGACACTGATGCCGAAGAACTGGTCCCTTCTTGCGTGCCCTTCACTTTCTGTATCCTCCTGGGTAGTGTGTGGAATAATACAAATTACGTGCGGGTGAATATCCACGCCAGCAGACACAACATGGCCTTGTGTATTCCCTGTGTTGTGAGCGCATGTGCCCCCTCCCTGCTCTTTCTTTCACAAAGCATGCTGCCGATGGCTTGGATAATTGAGCCCTTTGACTGGCGATGCCACACCGACCATGGAGGATTGTGCTACCGACACAGTATCTGATACGGTGCCAGGCAGTGTGATATCGTCCGTTAAGGAGAATCCCTAGTAAATATGTTAAATATCTCTATTTTACATCTGGCCATAAGGAAGCATTGTTACTGACCCTCTTCAGGCTGCTATATGCATTCCCAGGAAGCTGAATTCCTCACAAATTAGTTTTCAAACAGTAGGGTATTATTACATGTGATGAATGCACTTTGTACTATTCTCCTTTTCCTTAAGAGTTAGTAGTCCAGGCACATTTTCTGTAATTCGTTATTAGCCCATTTATACATATAACAACAAATAAATATCCTGGGAATAAGACTTTTCTTTAGAAAAGATAAAGACCAATTATCTAAGCCTCACGTGTATGCATAATGGGGTACTGGGCCCACGTGTTATTGTTGCCCGTATTGCTGCTCATGAACTCTTAATAAACCTGCGCAGGATAACCTTACAAATACTGTTTTTAACGATATTGATAGTTTTATTTTCTTTCTGAACATATTTAATACGATGAGAGTGAAAAGTGGCGGCTGTGGATTATTATTTGGTAATTTTCCAATAACATTTATGAGATATGCATACACACACTAATTTTAGAGACACTATTTCACTAGGGAATCCCCTTAATTTTGTGTGTGTGTTAATGAGACTCTACACTAACCACATCAAAGTATATGAAACTTGGTAGTCCAAGTGCTGTTTGCTTCGCCAAAGCATAGGTGAACTGGTTCAATGTATCTGGCTGTTTGAGCATGGCTAGAGAACATAGTCCTGAGTCATCATTGAAGCACCAGTGATGTACGCAGGGGGGAGGGCTGATGTGGTTGACTCTCATACAAAGATGAGCAGCAAAGTGTTTTCATGTCTGCCTACACAAGGCACAGTGAGCAACAGAAGCAGATACACAACTACTCTGTATGAACAAACTCCACTAGTGCAGAATGTTTGTATTGGCTTCAGCCATTCTCTAGTTTTCTTTATATTCAGTGATGTGCCTTCCATATTAACTTAGCCTAAGATAAATTCTGTTATAGCTGAATTTATTTTATATTTCAGAACATCATTACTTCTGCTTGCTACCTAAATATTAATGGCAACATATTTTGCATATAAAATATATGCATTATCAAACCATTAGGTTTTATAATTTTATGTAAGGTTTTTACTAGAGATTTAAACATTCTCTTATAGAATTTGTGGGGAGGGGGAAGTATGTAGCCAGTTTTTTTGTAAATATTGTGATTGTATTTCTTTATATCATCACTTTTCTAGAGAATAAATCTGTGTGGGATTTGTGTCTTTTTACAGCTTGCATTGTGTCATCCTTGTACTGGAGAGTGCTTTGTTTGGGATGTTTGTGTCAGCCATCTTAGTAGACCAGCTGCAAGCAATATTTAGTGATGAAACTGCTGTAGAGCAGGCACAGAAACAAGGACCATACAGGTAAGAGTCCACACATTTTGATTACTGGTAGCCTTTTCATATTCTGCTCTAGTTAGACAGTACGCTTAGTGGACAGCTCTACCTTTGTTGGTAAAATGTTGCAGTCGGTTGAAAGTTTGATGTGTGATGGCTATACGGTGGGGTGGCATTGCAAGGTCGTACGGGAACAAGGTTTCAGTGGTTGCACGAACGTGCAAGGCAATTCGCACGCACCGCAAAATGTATGAGCCTTAGCCGACTTGCCAATATTGTAGGTTTAAGTTTGTCGCTTCCATCCATGTTGGCACACAACACAGTTTGGTGGTCTTTACATTTTTCCTGCCTATACACGGATCACACTTTGTTGCCAGCATTTTATTGGGCAAAATATTATGAAACATGCCCGACTCTTCTGCATTATAAATATGACAAGGTATGCAGCATTTCAATATGTCCTTGAGCACAGGATCTCAGTTTCTTACTGCCTCGTCACTCACACTTCCGAACTCCCCAGATACAACATGTTGCATTATTCCTCATCTCACTTTAAATTGCGACAGCCAACCCTCACTACTCTAGAAATCTTCTACTTTCATCTACAGAGCAAGATGTGATGCCTTAGCCTGTAGTAAGGGCCCTCTGATTGGCACACTCAAAGTCCATTGTTGGCTGAAACAGTTGACCAAAACATCCTCGAGGTCTGAATGGCGGCATTGCGTAATTTTTTGTTACTTTCCGGTACATTTTGTTTGAGAATGGCAGCCTTTATTTTGTCCTTATTCTTAAGGATTATGAACAAGGTACCTAATAACTGAAGATTGTTTCTTCTGTCTATCTCACTTTTGATCACATGCCCTTCTTTACATTCGCTGATGATTTTGAATTTTGTTGCAATCTAACGATTTACGCTTTTTCCATTCACCTTCGCAGAACATGCAACTCGGGTACAAGGCCATGTACTCAAATGAAAATTGAAAGATAACTTAAAGAATGGAAACTGCCTCAGATTTGACTTTATGTTATAGATTGTCCTGACGTGTAGTCACTTTCAGTTTAAATATGTTGTGGAACTCACATGCAGCGAAATGATCAACAAAATGGCATTCGTAATTACACTTGTGAGCATGCATTGTATTGCCATGTGCCAAACTGAGGTGACAAATATGAACAAATATTGATTGATTGATTGATTGATCGATTGATTTGCTTCCAAGGAATAAGCTTCAAAAATATGCTGCGTCACAGCACCACAAGTGCAAGATACCAGTTGTTAACGTTATGGTCCTAACATTATAACAAGTGATATGGCTAAAATATACTGTTGTAAACAAGTATTTTAAATATGTTTTTCATATAGGACATGATGGTGTATTTAAAAATTATCGCCATAGTGAATATCTCGTTATGGCTTGGTTCCACTGTATTTGTATTTTAAAAAGCCAATGTGACAATGCAGCAGCATGCCAATTGCATATCGAGCACAACTAGTGCCTGCCAGCCATTAAGCCAGTGGTCCGTAACAGTCGCTCGCTGCCGGGTTGCTCTCATCTTCAGCAGCATTCTGCTAAAGGAAGAAGATCTAAAAATAATATTGCTGGCCATCACCATTATGTCTGTCTCACTCTTGCTCCCTCTCTCTCTGCCTGCTTCCTTTGTCTCCATCACCCTCTTGCCTACCTCTCACTCAGCTTGCTTCTGTTTTCTTCGCCTACCTCTCATTCGGCCAGCTTCCTTTGTCTTCGTCACCCTCTTGTTTACCTCTCACTCTGCTCTCTTCCTTTGTCTTTGTGTCCATCTCGCTTACTTCTTGCTCAGCTTGCTTCCTTTGTCTCTGTCTTCCTTTCTCTTACCTCTAGCTCGGTTTGCTTCCTTTCTTTCCAGTGTATCTAGCAACCTGGAAAACCTGAAATTGTAGCGCCCGGGAATAATCCGGGTATTGTACAAGAATTTCTTCATATGTCCGTGATTAATACTGTTAAAAGACGCCTGAGGGGTGTATCAGAGTTTGTGAGGGATCATCATTAACACACGTTCAGTCTGTCTGTTGCCATAATTTGTAATGTCTTTGACTCATGGATCCAGTCCAATAGTCCAGCCTGCCAGTCGTACTCTTCACTGCTCTGATGCTAGTCACAAATTTTCCTCCCGCTGGTCACTTCCAGTGCTACTTGTTTCTCTCCTCGCTCGTCGTCGCACAATCACCCAGATTCCCGATGCTCATAAACTCTCAATTCATCCACACAATCATTCGGAGACCCGTCGTCCTGACCATTTGTAAGGTTCAACGTGCCCCGAGTCACGCTGAGAAACAAGATCAGTAAACCAGAAAATTCTTCAGATAAACACAGAAATTCTATCCATCGAAGTTCAGGGACGCGTTAGCCGTCAAAGAGTTATTGCAGCGGAATGCCTACTTAACTCGCCTGTCAATCAAGCATTCCTTTATGACTCGTCACCCGATATCATATCAGTACTCTGTCCTCCATACATTCTTCGCTCGCTCAGGCGACACAACGCCGTGACACGTAACACTGCCCCCTTTTCAAGTTTGTGTGGTGATATTTTTTTGTCTTCATTCCTTTATTGTTTTTAAAGTGAATTGGTATGGTTATGACAACCAGCATAATGATTTGGCTAAACACTTGGTGCTGTTAGTGCTGCAGATAATGGTTGGCATCGTTCTTTGCCCGTTTTCATAAAATAGAATATTTTCAATTAAACTGAAACGAGATGGAATTAGTTTCATTCCAGTTTTTGCAACTAATGTCACTTCAAAACATTCCGAAACTTTGTTATTTGCGATGTTCAGAAGTAAACAAAAGAACATAGCTCTACACTGTGATTAGGTCTGTGTTTATCATTGTTCGGGATTGTAAATTTTTAACTTTGAATTACAGTGTGGTTCAAAACTAATATAATTTATGTTAGTGATGTGCTTATAGTAGTTGTAACTGGGCCATTAATTTTAAGTAGTGTTGACAGACAGCATTCATGACATGACCCTTACTGAAATTATAAATTACACAAATGAGAATATATCACTCTTTTCATAAGAACAGTTGAACCCCTGTACTCTCTCATATAAGTTGGCGAGATTTTGACAATAAGTGAGTGGCAACTTGAGATATTTTAACCACTAATTTTTTTTAATTGTTGCAACCACCAAATCTGTTGTACATAAAGACTATGAAACGAGGCTTGTGTACTATTCTGATTTTTTGATATGGCTCGTGTCATTTATTTTTAATGTCTAATGTTGTTGTAAAATTTTGAAGAAGAAAAAAATACTTTGAATTAAAGTTTGTGCATTCTGAAATGTATGTGTGGTACTTAAATTGTTGTTATACATGAGTACAAGAATTGTACGTAATTTTTGTCAAGCTACTATGCTAGACACCCTGCTTTCCATCTCCCTCTCGTGTACCTCTTGCTGGGCTTCTTTGGTATCTGTCTCCCTCTCGCTTACCTCTTGCTGGGCTTGCTTCCTATGTCTCTATCTCCCTCTTGTTTGTTTCCTTTCGCCTTCAGCCAGCTGTGTTATTTTATTACTAAAGGAACATGGTTATTGCCTCATATATCTTATCGCAGCTCATATGTCAACCACTTTTCTGTTTAAAATAGTTCATATGAGGTAATTAAGTGTTATCAGACCATTAAAAAATACCATTGTTCTCTCCTAAATTCTTTCAACACTTTGTATTCCAATCCCTAGCATTTTATGTAAAATATATTTTTTATTCATTTTCATAAATGCTACTATCCTCAATTCTTGTTTACGTTATGCAAGGTAATATGAATTTATTTTGTACCTTTTTTTTTTTCACAGAAATTTTGTGTTTTTAATAAAAATGTCAAACTTTGCCTGCAGTGCTATTCTGTGCATGCTAATTATTTGTAGTCTGGTTGAGCCAGGATGTGTACAAGTCACAATTGTTTTAGATGATAGACACAACTAAAATGTTGTAGATGGCGAGTGTAAACTATCAATAGTCCGGTAGTTACAATAGCTTTCTAACAAATTGTTGATATTATCAAAATACTATTTTAGACAAAAATTAAAAAAAATCATAATTTTTTTTTACATTATCTACGACATCATCAAGTGTTTTGAAATTTTTCCATAAATATAATTATGGAAAGCCTTTTGCTTTGTGCACTTTCTGATAAAACAAATATAATATGTCAGGGAACACAAGTAATCTTAATGGACCACAGAGATGTTCTGAGAACTGAGTAAAATTATAAAATTCTTTAGCCGGCCTTGCAGGCCACACATTTCCATTCTCAAAATGCTCCATGGTGTGGCCCCTATTCTCCATTTCATGGCGAATTTAGCTATTGTTCTCGTATACCATAATCTTCATGTAAGACCCACACCCCTACTTTTCAAATTTGTTTCTGAAAAAAAAAGTGCAGGTGGCATGTGGGTAAATATGGTAGTTTAAGTTCTAATCTTTATTTGTGATCAAAGGAAAATTAAAAATAAAGTTGTCCATTTCATTATGGAATTACTTTCAGTGCAGCAATTGGTAGCAAGTGCCCAAGTAATGCAACAGACACACATGCTGTGTGTTGCCCATACCGTCAACCTTCTTTTTGGTGTTACTGTCAAAGAGGAGTGCCCTAACAAAGATTGCAGTTTGCTGTCAAGCATTTGTCCTGTACTTAATTTGGTTCAGTTAAGTTGTAGTAAATAAGCTGAAATCTGTATTGTTAGAAATGAATCCAGTACATTCAACCCACTGGATCAGTCTTCTGGTTGTGTTGAGGAGTGTGGTTTTAGGTGATGCACTTGCTATAGCAGAGTTGTCACTCGGAGGAGCCTCCAGGGCTGTTCTGTCTTCTCACTTTTCCACTATCTGGCACCAGCTCCAATTCCAAACCCAAAAAATAGGGTAGCAAAATGATTGATATCATCATTGATTGCATAATAGTACATATGTGAAGTTTACATTAAATGTTTTCCTAAGAAAATGTTTTAAATTCTAATGAAAGTAGGTATGCAACAAAGCATGTAATACAATAATGAGTTCTTTAATTATCGTAGTTGGAGTCAGAGTCGCTATTTTTTAATTGACTCCGACTCTGAAACTCTGACTCCACAGCCTTGGGAGGGAGCTTCATCTCCTCTGTCTGCAGAACAATTTAGCAGTTTTCAGTAAGGAGTGGACGCCTCTTAACATTGGGGTCTTGAGAACCAATGAGGGTGAAGTGAGGTGAGTATGGAACAGCACCGGAATGTAATGTTGGGGAAATAGGATACCCCCGAGGAAACCTGTGTACTAGTGACATTGTCTGGCATGATCCCATGTGTGAAAATCCAGGAGCGGCCCTGCTGGCAATCAAACCTAGTTTGCCTTGGTGGGAGGCACTGTAGCTGCTGCACCTCCATGGGACTGTAGCAGTCTTCAGAATATTGTATTTGCCCACATATCCTACACACTTTTTATTGCCACTTTTTGTTGCAATACTAAGTTAACAGTATGATTTGCCTCAATTTGCAGTACTTCAGTTGTAAACTGCATATCCCGGGTTTCTCGTGTCATTGACTTCTCTCTACAACTCTTCTTCGACTGCAAGGTGTTTGTATTTCTTTCTGCAGAAGTTATGCTTATTTTTTGGTGACTTCTTTCATTTGTCCTTCTTGGTACACCAACATCTGACACATTTTGGATTGTTAGTTTTCTCGCAGCAACTCGTTTTCCAATTTCTGCAGTGTAATTAATTATCCTATAACTTGAACTCGACAGTGTAGCTATATTTTATCTGCCCATCATTTTTGTTTTGTGTTTTCATTGTACCATGCTGACATAATTGCAACTGCATTCTGCAGTGCAGTTGCAATGTGGCAGTACTGCAAATCAGACCATCATTGACCACCAGCCAAAGTCAACCAAAGTGTTCACTAGCTAAAGTCATGCCCACTTCTCCTCCTCGTATTCCTGTTCACCACACCCCTACTTGTAGAAGATATAACTCACCGCACAAAAAACTACTCAACCTATTTTCACCCAATTTGGCACATAAGAAATACACTGAGGTGACAAAAGTCATGGGATACCTCCTAATATTGTGTCGGACCTCCTTTTGCCCGGCGAAGTGCAGCAACTCGACGTGGCATGCACTCAACAAGTTGTTGGAAGTCCCTGGCAGAAATATTGAGCCATGCTGCCTCTATAGACGTCCATAATTGCGAAAGTGTTGCCGGTGCAGGAGTTTGTGCACCAACTGACTTCTTGATTATGTCCCATAAATTTTTGATGGGATTCATTTCGGGCGATTTTGGTGGCCAAATCATTCGCTGGAATTGTCCAGAATGTTCTTCAAACCAATCGCGAACAGTTGTGGCCCGGTGACATGGTGCATTGTCATCCATAAAAATTCCATCGTTGTTTGGGTACATGAAGTCCATGAATGGCTGCAAGTGGTCTCCAAGTAGCTGAACATAACCCTTTCCAGTCAATGATCGGTTCAGTTGGACCAGAGGACCCAGTCCATTCCATGTAAAAACAGCCCACACCATTATGGAGCCACCACCAGCTTGCACAGTTCCTTGTTGACAACTTGGATCCATGAATTCGTGGGGTCTGCACCACACTCGAACCCTACCATCAGCTCTTACCAACTAAAATCAAGACTCATCTGACCAAGTCACGGTTTTCCAGTCATCTAGGGTCCAACCGATATGGTCACGAGCCCAGGAGAGGCGCTGCAGGCGATGTCGTGCTGTTAGTAAAGGCACTCGAGTCGGTCTTCTGCTGGCATAGCCCAGTACAGCCAAAGTTCGTCGTACGTCCCACATTGATTGCTGCAGTTATTTCACACAGTGTTGCTTGTCTGTTAACATTGACCATTCTACGCACGCGTTGTTGGTCTCGGTCATTAAGTGCAGGCGGTCGGCCACTGCGTTGTCCATGGTGGGAGGTTATGCCTGAAATTAGGTATTCTCGGCACACTCTTGACACTGTGGATCTCGGAATGTTGAATTCCCTAACCATTTCCGAAATGGAATGTCCCATGCGTCTAGCTCCAACTACCATTCTGCTTTCAAAGTTTGTTAATTCCCATCGTGCGGNCTAACCATTTCCGAAATGGAATGTCCCATGCGTCTAGCTCCAACTACCATTCCGCTTTCAAAGTTTGTTAATTCCCATAGTGCAGCCATAATCATGTCAGAAACCTTTTCACATGAATCATTTGACTACAAATGAAAGCCCAACCAATGCATGCCCATTTATACATTTTGTACGCGATACTACTACCATCTGTATATTTGCATATTGCTATCCCATGACTTTTGTCACCTCAGTGTATATACATATATATACACACTCACACGTGCGCGTGCACACACAGTGGAAAATAAGAAGAGTTCTACACTCATTGAAGTTAGTTGTTTTAGTTCTAGGCCTGCTGTCTATATCTGCATTAAAATAACAAAAGTTTTTCCTCACAAGGCAAGGGATCCAGAGCTCTAATAAAGTACATGTACAATGTTACATTGGGCCTATGTTTTTGTAATTTTCATTCACAACCAATTAATTGTATGATGAAAACATTGTTTTTCATGTATTTTCAGCGTAATCCAAAAGTACCACACCTAGCTATTGGGGAAAAAGGTGACAATCCCTTACTTGTCATTTATGAATGGTCTTCATTCAACGTAGTGTGTGTTTTAAGAAATGGCACTAAGAAAGAATATGCTTACCTAGATTACAGGTTTGTAAACTTTTCTAAATCATTTATTAAAAAAATAAAAAAATTTATATACATTAAAATAATATTTAATTGTATATATCACTCAATTTTAAAATTTCAAATGAAATTTCTTTTAGTATAATGTAATAATTTTTTGTTTGTGTTGTTGCAGCCCAGATGGTGAGTTATTGCTTTCCCAAGGTGGTGACCCTGATTACATGCTCACCATTTGGGACTGGCACAGAGCTACTGCACTGCTGAGGGGGCAGTCCTACACACAGGATATAGTCAACGCGAGATTCTCAAATTATGTACCAGGTCATCTTACAACAAGCGGTGAGGTGGCAAATTATATAAATGTACTCTGCCGCATGTTGGCTCTCTCATCATTGCTAATATATTGAAGAGTATTAGAATTAAACTGAATTTAGATTTTACAAGCCTGCAGTATTCTGTAGTAGACCATACATTTTGTTATTTATTTTGTGTGTATTTTTGCTATAATGATTTGTAGTTTATCATAAATTAAAAATGTGTTGATAAGCATGCTGTGATCTTGCAATGTGTCCATGTGGGTTGTGTTGATATTGGTGCAGTTCATCCCTTTGTAAAGCATTGATATGTGTGTATCAGAACAGCATAGCTATAACATACATGTACATATAAATATATATATACTGTGCCTACATATACAGATCCCAATGGGTTTGTCATTTACCATCTGTAGTTTTCTATCGGAACTCCAGTACACTAGATGTATAAAGATGTCAGAATGACGCACAATATGTGTAGGTATATGCATGGTCATAATGCTGCAGTATTTCCAGTGGTAAACAGAAAGTATGTCCACCAAGTCCAGGCACCTGTAAACTTTTCATTTTTACATGTTCAAGGTAAATGTGAATTCCACTGAAAATTGTGGCTGCAGGCTTATCACAGTAAAAGAACATGTAGCTGATTCTGAAGGAGGAGCCAAAAGTTAGATATGTTGTAAATGTGAAAGATAGTTCTGGCTGCACCAGTCTTCCTGGCATATCAACTATGTAGCAGTGTGTCTGACATACACCAGTTATAATGTGATGTGTTGTCTGTTTTTCCAGTATCTTTTTACAAAAATAAATTGCACTCAGATTACTCCAGGACACAATTTTCAAGCTATCTCTCCTCCTGCACACATCTTGAAACTCTTCAACTCAACCTAAAAATTATGTTTTTATACTTGTATATTTTCAGGTAACCTAAATGAATATCTGCCACTGTTTATAGAGGATTGAATTAAACTTTGCTCAATATTTTCCNTATATTTTCAGGTAACCTAAATGAATATCTGCCACTGTTTATAGAGGATTGAATTAAACTTTGCTCAATATTTTCCATAGATATAATTATATTGTCGGTGCTGAAATCCTAGTAGTTAAATGCAGTGTGTTTAAAAGCCTGCATGCCTTTCTATTGCCTAACAGTGTGACACTGAAGGCATATGGCAATGTTGCTCTTATTATTCCTTTTCAATTGTACATCTTTGTGCATATATATATATGTGCATGCATGTGTGCATGTTTGTACATGTATATTTACAAAGAAAAGGCAGTTGACTGGCTGAAGGTGCAGGGTGAATAGTGGTGGACAAACCAAACAACATGGAGTGGCGTTTGTTCCAGGCAAACCTTGCCAGTGACTAGAAAATTAAAATATTGCTGTGATACTGTTGGTTTAACATTTAGATAAAGTTATTTACACTAGTTGTGCATCAATGAATCTCTGTTCATTTAAATTAGCAGACAATCATTAACTATGCTGCCAGGAACATGTTCTCTAATAACTATTCATTATGTTTAGTTGGTGGCACAGAGATTATGTTACACAAGAACTCATGGACAACGTCAGATGAATCAGAAACCACACGGTGTATACAGTGGATTCTCTATGTACCAAAAAACTGTATTCACCAAAAATGTTCAGAGGTCTCAGTTCAGAGGAATCCTTCACAGCTAGGTGCAGTCAAGGCTGGATGTGTTAACGAAAATAAAGTAAAATAAAAGAGTATCTAATTCTTAATAAACTAAAAATTATTAAATAAATTCTACTGGTACTACAACTACTGCTACTTTGGTCTAGGCAAAAGACTCATTTCGTTCTATTTACCAAATCGAAAGGAAACAGAGGAAGTTATGTAACAAAACATTTAATTTATTTACGTCAAGTGCGATCACAACCATCTGACAGAACTTCAACAACAACTTAAAATTAGCAACAACTGTCTCTTTCTCCGTTTCTCAAAAGTTGGTTTACAATTTCAACATCAATTTTCACAAAAAAAAAAAAATCTCCACTCTGTTCCACAAGCTTGTTAAGAAAGCAAGAAGAAACCACCACAACAAACTTGGCTAGTATGTTCGTCTGAGATCTGTGCCTCGGGGTGCATTAAACCATGAGTCTCGAGAAACGCCAATGAAAACGGATTTAAAAAATTTAAAGAAACAAAAAGGATAAATTAAATTATTAAATTAAAATCAAGCCCAATTTCTAATTCAAACTGATTAAAGCATTAGCGTCTAAAAAATTCTTCAATAGCACTTACTTTATAAAGCCGTATATAAATTGTAAAAGTAAAATTTAAAAGAAAATGACAAATGTTACGAATGCTGATTTCAAACAAAATTCAAAAGTACTTCAAAGGTTATCAAATAGAGATTGTTTTAAAACACTAAAAAGTTAATTATCAAAATACTTTAGATAATACTAAAATGGCAAACTCAGTTTCTTTACAAAGGTGTCCTCATAACTTTATGAACTATCATGCATAGCAAGTTCCTGCTAGCTTAGCGTCTCAGCCTCCGCTCACTCGACCATCCTCACCAGTCCTCTACCCGATTCCTATTCTCCCTACAACCCTGGCCATTTCCAGTTTTCTACCAAAAAGTAAAAGTCCCCTCCTCCTACAAGAGNGATTCCTATTCTCCCTACAACCCTGGCCATTTCCAGTTTTCTACCAAAAAGTAAAAGTCCCCTCCTCCTACAAGAGGGAAACCACAAAAACCAACAAAAAATTACACTTATCTGTTACGTTTTGGTGACTTACCGCAACTCCTCCGTCTGCCAGTGTCTATTCACTGTCACACTTCAACCACCNTTATCTGTTACGTTTTGGTGACTTACCGCAACTCCTCCGTCTGCCAGTGTCTATTCACTGTCACACTTCAACCACCACTCTCCTCCTTACCACATCGTTACTTCCTCACATGCCTCCCTCCTCTCGCCACATTGCCGGCCAATCACAGCGCACCACCCTCCCAGTCACCTTTGTCGATTATGATGCCAGCACCGCTGTCTTCCGCTTTTCCCACCCTAAGAACCCAAACNTATATTTTCAGGTAACCTAAATGAATATCTGCCACTGTTTATAGAGGATTGAATTAAACTTTGCTCAATATTTTCCGTAGATATAATTATATTGTCGGTGCTGAAATCCTAGTAGTTAAATGCAGTGTGTTTAAAAGCCTGCATGCCTTTCTATTGCCTAACAGTGTGACACTGAAGGCATATGGCAATGTTGCTCTTATTATTCCTTTTCAATTGTACATCTTTGTGCATATATATATGTGCATGCATGTGTGCATGTTTGTACATGTATATTTACAAAGAAAAGGCAGTTGACTGGCTGAAGGTGCAGGGTGAATAGTGGTGGACAAACCGAATAAGATGGAGTGGCGTTTGTTCCAGGCAAACCCAGCCAGTGACTAGAAACTGTAAAAAATTATAATATTGCTGTGATACTGTTGGTTTAACATTTAGATAAAGTTATTTACACTAGTTGTGCATCAATGAATCTCTGTTCATTTAAATTAGCAGACAATCATTAACTATGCTGCCAGGAACATGTTCTCTAATAACTATTCATTATGTTTAGTTGGTGGCACAGAGATTATGTTACACAAGAACTCATGGACAATGTCAGATGAATTAGAAACCACACGGTGTATACAGAGGATTCTCTATGCACCAAAAAACTGTATTCACCAAAAATGTTCAGAGGTCTCAGTTCAGAGGAATCCTTCACAGCTAGGTGCAGTCAAGGCTGGATGTGTTAACGAAAATAAAGTAAAATAAAAGAGTATCTAATTCTTAATAAACTAAAAATTATTAAATAAATTCTACTGGTACTACAACTACTGCTACTTTGGTCTAGGCAAAAGACTCATTTCGTTCTATTTACCAAATCGAAAGGAAACAGAGGAAGTTATGTAACAAAACATTTAATTTATTTACGTCAAGTGCGATCACAACCATCTGACAGAACTTCAACAACAACTTAAAATTAGCAACAACTGTTTCTCAAAAGTTGGTTTACAATTTCAACATCAATTTTCACAAAAAAAAAAAATCTCCACTCTGTTCCACAAGCTTGTTAAGAAAGCAAGAAGAAACCACCACAACAAACTTGGCTAGTATGTTCGTCTGAGATCTGTGCCTCGGGGTGCATTTAACCATGAGTCTCGAGAAACGCCAATGAAAACGGATAAAAAAAATTTAAAGAAACAAAAAGGATAAATTAAATTATTAAATTAAAATCAAGCCCAATTTCTAATTCAAACTGATTAAAGCATTAGCGTCTAAAAAATTCTTCAATAGCACTTACTTTATAAAGCCGTATATAAATTGTAAAAGTAAAATTGAAAAGAAAATGACAAATGTTACGAATGCTGATTTCAAACAAAATTCAAAAGTACTTCAAATGTTATCAAATAGAGATTGTTTTAAAACACTAAAAAGTTCATTATCAAAATACTTTAGATAATACTAAAATGGCAAACTCAGTTTCTTTACAAAGGTGTCCTCATAACTTTATGAACTATCATGCATAGCAAGTTCCTGCTGGCTTAGCGTCTCAGCCTCCGCTCACTCGACCATCCTCACCAGTCCTCTACCCAATTCCTATTCTCCCTACAACCCTGGCCATTTCCAGTTTTCTACCAAAAAGTAAAAGTCCCCTCCTCCTACAAGAGGGAAACCACAAAAACCAACAAAAAATTACACTTATCTGTTACGTTTTGGTGACTTACCGCAACTCCTCCGTCTGCCAGTGTCTATTCACTGTCACACTTCAACCACCTTTCTCCTCCTTACCACATTGTTACTTCCTCACATGCCTCCCTCCTCTCGCCACATTGCCGACCCTCCCAGTCACCTTTGTCGATTATGATGCCAGCACCGCTGTCTTCCGCTTTTCCCACCCTAAGAACCCAAACTTCGCCAGCTCACATCAGCAACTATTCACTCTCACCCCACTGCCACAGCCACCAAACTCAACAACCTTCCAAACACAGCAAAACCTTTCTCTGTTCGTTCTGCCCGACGGAAATCACTCTGCACAACTCCAGCTTTCTTTCAGCACCGTCAAGGTTTTGGGATAAGGGAGAGTGGGGGGCAGGAAATGCATACTCTGTGTGGTGTTCAGGGATTAAAAGGAAGTTTTAGAAAAACGAACATGAAATACTGCTGAAATTGCTCCGCAAAACAGCGACTTTCAGAAAAAAAATCTTCCTGCTGACAATTTGAACTTTTCCAAGAATACCGTCTCCCGAGCCCAGACAAGAGAAACCGACAGATGTAAAATTCAAAGGTAAAAATTAACCTTCCTAAAACTTATATCCGAAATTCGAACAAAAAAAAAACCAACCTACCCATAAACTAGACCAAACAAAAAAGGAAATTAAAAGGACTACTACAATTTAGGGCCTAAACCAAAGGTAAAAAAAATTTTTAATCCTAACAAAAGAAATTTTTTAAATTACATAGCTTTTTCTCACTTTGTAACAATGTATTTCCATGTGAAAAACATTACGTTGTTATAATATAATCTCTATTTACGCAAGTTGTAGTGAAATGTTTTTAATGTGTTATTTAGAGAAATGACTTTTTAAACAGTGCCATTTTTACTGTGTTTATTTGTTCAACTTTATTCACAGATAACACACAGCTTTCATTATACTCGACATGAAGTATAACGAGGTTGGAAGTTAGATGTTCAATATAATATTTGGAAAAAAAAAATGTTTGTAGTTAATTTTGCATGTTGATGATTTTGTTCTAGGTAATGGACATATCAAATTTTGGAAAATGGCACAAACATTTACAGGACTTAAGTTGAAAGGTGCGCTAGGTAGATTTGGGAAGACTGAAATCTGTGATATTATTGGATTTTTGGCAATGCCCGATGAGAAGGTAAAAGTATTGTGTCGTCAGTAATTATTTAGATATGTTGGCAAAAACCTTGAGCAATATAGTAAACTGTCAATTCTAAGACCTTGTAACATTGCGGTTTTTCAGGTGTTATATTTAATTTTGGTTCTAGATATTATATTTGTCTATGATTATAGAGTATTTGTTTAGGGTGAAATTCATTTTATATAATTACCAAATTAAACTGTATTATATGATTTTAACAAAGTGCAGTATATTCTTTGGTTAATTTTTAGTTTATTGACATAGAGATCATGTTTAAGTTAGATTTAATTTGTTTTGGGAGGATGTTCAGTATTCCAATTTTTATTGCTATTATTAATTTATTCTCTAGAGGGTAGTAAGCATTGAATGTTATAAAACACGTGAACCAAAGAAAATGATCCTAGTTTGCTCTTGTATCCCCACTGCTGGTTGAAGGAGAGATGTGGCGTGGTTAGATGACAACCAATCAGATAGCAGGTAACAGCTGATGTAAGGCTGAAGTAAAATCAGATTTAATTTTCTTTAAAAAGAAATTATACAACCACAGTCAAGGATAGGTACGGTGGGTTTAAATTAATAAAAATGTGTTAATATATATTTTAATATTAATGAAATAGTAGTTGCTAGATGTTTTAAAGGTGAATACTTACAAATGGAAGACTAATAAGATGGATTTATTGTATTTGAGAAGGAGAGGGAGTTATTTGTTAATTTTTTTGAAACGACAAACGAGGAAATAAAAAATTGAGAAACTGTAAATTTTGACCTTCTGATGTAACTGAAATGTTACAACCTTTCAGAAGGTTGTTAGGAAAAGGTTTTGTTATTGGAAAACCTTTTGAATAAAATTTATTTCATGGTTCCCCAAAAAGAAAAGTTGTTATTTTGAGAGGGTTGCAGTTACAGTGGTCTTGGTCTTAGAAATGAGAGTTGACTATAATTGCATTTTGATTTCACGTGTAAGAATACCATAGTTTGTATGTAAACTTGTTAACATTTCTAATTTATGTGTATTATTTTTAATGCTCCAGTTTTATAATGTCCGAGCATATTGTCTGAGGGGCAATGGAGTACTTATTGGCTACCGTTAAGGCTGTTAAGTGCTAAATTTTTCTTATGTTTTCAAGATATTTTATAGTTTTGTGACACAATGATAGCTTGGTAAAAATACAGTAATTTGGAAAATAACATTTATCATGTTTTTTATTGTAAATATGAACATTCTAACTTAAAAAATCTCTGACACCAATACTCTGCTTACCTGCAGTACTGATTTAAATTTTAATTATTTTGACCTAGAATTTTATTTTTAAAACTAAAATTGAAATACAGGCAAACCACAAAACAGATTTTGAAGAAATGTTCTTCTCAACATTTTAATAACATGCACTATTATTTTGAGCTGTAGTCTCATGTACATATTACTACTTAAATACCATTTTCAGATTTGTACAAAAAAATAAAAAATTTTAAATTCCTATAATTTATGTTATTCTTTTATGGAAAATAATTTTCTTTCATTTTCACACTTTTTTCAGGCTCTNTTTTAAATTCCTATAATTTATGTTATTCTTTTATGGAAAATAATTTTCTTTCATTTTCACACTTTTTTCAGGCTCTTAATTTATTTGGCAATGAAAAAAGATGTCATATGCTAAAAATGTAGAAAATAAGTTCAATCTTTTAAACATCCTTAATAGAAAATTTCTGACACAATAGTTTATAATCAAACTACATAAATTATTTACAAAATAAAAATGATACATTTCCAACAAAATTAATGTGTGTATGGCTGTACGCCATGTTTGTAAGAAGGTTTAAGTGTTAATATTTTTTTGCTACAGAGGATAATTTTTGAATTCACATATTTTTTCTTGAATTTGTAAAATTGAGACAAGCTTGTTGACTTTATTATTCCTCAAACATAATTGCAGTTCTATTTAAAAATGTGGAATTTTAAGAAAGTTCGCTGGCAGTAGTTCAAATTGCATGTCAGAATAGTCCAGTACAGGNCTATTTAAAAATGTGGAATTTTAAGAAAGTTCGCTGGCAGTAGTTCAAATTGCATGTCAGAATAGTCCAGTACAGGGTGATACTATTAAGATCATTGTAAAATTAGGTCACTTTTATACATTGCTTTGTTGTAATACGTTTGTTCACTTGGGTATTTTCTTCTGCAGTTTTACCTCCTCTGAGGCCCTGATACACTCTGTCTCATGTAACTTGGCAAGATTTTGACAGTTTACTTTTTATTTATGTATCCCTTCGCCATCAGCTGGTGCNCTATTTAAAAATGTGGAATTTTAAGAAAGTTCGCTGGCAGTAGTTCAAATTGCATGTCAGAATAGTCCAGTACAGGATGATACTATTAAGATCATTGTAAAATTAGGTCACTTTTATACATTGCTTTGTTGTAATACGTTTGTTCACTTGGGTATTTTCTTCTGCAGTTTTACCTCCTCTGAGGCCCTGATACGNACATTGCTTTGTTGTAATACGTTTGTTCACTTGGGTATTTTCTTCTGCAGTTTTACCTCCTCTGAGGCCCTGATACACTCTGTCTCATGTAACTTGGCAAGATTTTGACAGTTTACTTTTTATTTATGTATCCCTTCGCCATCAGCTGGTGCGTCAATTGGAGGCTGTGTCTTTTATCAACACGCTGTCAGTTAATCCACTTGCCATTGTACTGTATTGCTAAACAAATTTTAAGGTATTTATATACTGACATCTGTCTAAAAAAATTAGTAGGTTATAAAAGTAAAAATATAAAACCTTGCAAAAAATTAAATATTTGCTAACTCTTTTTTAATTTATCCGAGACAACAAATTTGGGTTAACATTTGCGAGACGGTAGTTGTAGCTATTATCACACTTTGGACGTAATATCTAATATAACTGGAACTAACAGTAATTCGGGAAATTTGATTGACAACACACTTTTATTCGCCAACAACTCACCAACGACTATTTATTGCAATGCAGTAGTTATGCTATTACTGATACTAAGCAGTTCGAGTTGGAAATATGTGACGTGGAATAACGTAAGAATTGCTTAAAAACTATTCACGCATGCCCCTCTTTCTTTGTTTTATCAATACAATATAGTAACAACACGGGAACAAGGAAATGCGTTTTTGGGAGAACAATATAGCGTATAATTTATGTAGACGAACGATTACCGGTCGAATAAAAATTACTAGTACTCAAAATCGCTGTACACGAAATATATGTTGCTTTAAAAATTATGCAGAGCTCGCGGAAAAATAAAACTATTGGTATCTGTTCGTAAATTTGTTATATATCACACACAAAAGCTATTTTTTTCTGGCTGGTAATGCTTCAGGAAAGAGCGGACAGATGGCGCTCACGGCATTACAGGGCGAGGTGTGAGCCGTTTGCATTGCTCAACAGATAGCAGCACAACCTGCCTCTTGATCCTGTCTTTTTAAATGTTGACTGTTCTTCTATTACTGGCTCATAACGACACAAGTTTTAAATATATTTCGTCAAATTATTAGAAAAAATAATTAAACTATATTATGCAATGTTTCTGTATGCGTTTGGAATTCATATCAAGCATGTATGGAAAGAATGGATGGAGGGTGGGGATACGACGTGAAAAAGGTTTTGAAGTTGCGTTTCATTTGGATACGGATCTTTTTATTGTGCATTTCATTTTAACCACCTAGACATCACTACTTTATCACAAAGTTTAGTTTGTAACACTAACAACCACTGTTTTGTAACCAAGTAAAATAAAATGTATTAATTAATCTAGGAATTCTTTCTTATCGCACATTTTCTGCTTGTCTAATGTGCGTCGGCAGTGCACTCAGAATAGCCAATGTAATATTAACTTTTGTTCGTTCATGCATCAGCTGATACAGGATTTTGTAAATGGCACTTTGTTTGTTTCGTATACATCAAGTTGCCACTCGCTGTCTGTCAGAATCTCACCAACTTATATGAGACAGACCATACTAGCCTGGTCTTAATGGTTCTGCTGGATCAACATAGTGTTGAGGGACCACATAATGATTTTACACTGGTAGAGTATGAAAGTGTGAGTGTTTTATGCAACTCCAGGTGAAGTTCTGTATTGCAATGGCAGTAGGATAGTGCCACTTTGTTTCCTTATGTTTTAGTGTAGGATCATATTTTTGAGGATTTGAACAAAATGATGTGACTCAGAGACACCTTCCCCTTGACATCTTAGAAACCATCATCTCAATCCACTCAAAGTGTGTTTGTTTTAATTTCTGTAGAAGCTAGTTATGTGATCTAATAAAATTAATTCTTTAACTAATAAAATAGTAACTTTACAAGGGTTTTTCATGTTTTGTACGTATGTGTTTTGCTGGAGCGCACAGAACACCCTTCAGATCACCATGTTCTGAAGACTCGAAGCTGTCATGCTTAGGGATGGACATACACCCTATGAGAGGTCCTCAGCTTTGTATTCACTGGCCATATAATTTTTTGTTTGCTTTAATTCGTTGAGATTTTTTTTTTGCCTTCACATTTTTACTGGAGATTCAATTTCAGCAATTTTAATAGTCTGCCACACCATACTACTTTGCAGTTTTGCTGTAGATACATTGCCCCATCTAGCTTTATTTGCTTCCGAATCTTAGTACAACATTGTGTTGCATTTAAATGAAAAATTACTTAGGTCATTTACCACTGCAGGGTTATGTATCCAAAGATAACACAGAGAATGACATTAAAAACATATGTGAAAACAAGCCAAGACTAGCTGTTCTGAACACATATTTAAAACATAACAAGAAGTTACTGATATAACTAATGAGTTTGCTTTCCCCTACATGGATTCAAATAATTTTCAATGTAGTTCTTAATATCTTAGATGGTAAGTAAGCCTAAACATATTGTTACACGCTGACTGCCGCACTATGTGCGGGCACGGCTCTGTGGAGGGTGACCCACCTTGACCCTCCCCTCGTCCCAGACAGATATGCTCACAGCCCCGTCGCCCAGCGGCCGGGAATGATTGACAGCTGACCTGACTGGCATCACAGCTCCTCCTCCCCTCCTGCTGGAGAAGCTGATGACCTGGGAGTATGCGCAAGAATATTCTGGGAACTAGGACCCTTGGCGCAACATGGCATTTAGAGAAATTTCTGGATGATTGCTGATGACACTATAAGTACAATCTGCTGCTGAACTGTCGGCAGTCTTGGGTAGAAGTCTTTTGCTGATTGTAGTAGCCAAGCGAAGTCCAGTGCGGCTAGGGGCATCGTTGAGGAGGACGGACGATGACGGGAGATTGCGAAATGATGGTGGACGAGGTGTTTGTGGTGTTAACGGATGAGAGGGCGTGAAACGTGACGAGTGAAGTTTACTGTCTTTGAGGGTGCTCAGAAATCTCTATAACATTGCAGACTAATGGGACCTGAACTAAACTGAGGTGGGACTGTATGAATATGTGATAATGGATTTTATTGTAAATATTGGAACTGTCAAATATGGACATATAATTTATAAAGCCTTTCATTAGGGTTTGATACACTGTCTATTATGACTGATTTTAGTTATTAATTACATTAATTTCTTTAATTTTATTTTATTGATTGAATTTATGAAATAGCAAGAGATATAAATTTATTGTGAAATATCAAGACTACTGTGATTTCTTTGTAAAAAACGTCGCTTCTTCCCTTCTCCAGCCCCCTTGACTAGGCTATTCTCTGCCTTACACGAAAACAAAGAAGACGTATTGAAAAGTATCGATCGGCTAGCAGTGTTGCTTACAGGGGTGGGCTGAGTGATAAAGACAGAGAAGGGAGAGGAGTGATGATGTAAGAGCGAGAGATAGTGAGAGATAAGAGACAGTTTCACTTCACTTCCCTCTAAACATCAACTATCACCAAACAGTTTACAACTACCACTCCTTAATTTTTTTTTCATGTATGGCACGCACCCCAGAATTTTTTTCTTTTATTTTTGGGAAAAATGGAGCGCTATACAGGAGGTAGTTATTTTTGTAAGGACAGAGTTTTGTAGTAAATTTATTGCTGTGTCAAAACGAGAACCGAGTAGTTGTTGTTAACCTAAAACCGGTTCCGAGTCAAACCTCAAGAACTGGTAAATTGGAACCGAAGAACCGAACCGACCCATCCCTAATAATAACACTTGTAGCAGTACGTCCAGGAATTATTAAGACATTTATTGACGCTAACTAGGAAAATGTCAGCAGACATGTAAATGGAGGACTAAGTTGACAAATAAATAATGTAAATAGTCAGATTAGTAGTGTTAGGGAATCTGTAAATAGTTGAACTGAAAATGTAAGTAGTAAAATAGATAGTGTTAGGGAATTTGTAAATAGCCTAAATTATAATATAAATAGCCAAATTATTAGTGTTAGTGAACTGGTAGATAAGAATATGGACAGTGTTAAAAACAGTGTGAATGAGAATGTAGGCTGAAAGGTAGAAGGTGTAGGAGAGTTAGTGAACAATAAAATAGACTGCGTGGACAAGAAAATTGACAGTGTGAGCGAGAGAATAGACATTGTGACTGAAAAGGATGGACAGAATCGAGTGTAAGGTTGACCCTCGAATGGTAAGAATTCTTACAGCAGCAGGGAAGAAGACATACAGTGGTGGAGGAGGAGCCGAGATTGACTGTCACCAAGCTGACAAGTTTGCAAAACGAGGAGAAAGTTGAGGTTGCCGCCAAAACNCGAGAGAATAGACATTGTGACTGAAAAGGATGGACAGAATCGAGTGTAAGGTTGACCCTCGAATGGTAAGAATTCTTACAGCAGCAGGGAAGAAGAGATACAGTGGTGGAGGAGGAGCCGAGATTGACTGTCACCAAGCTGACGAGTTTGCAAAACGAGCCATCACAGGAAAGGTGCAGCAGTTCTGCAGTGTGGGTACGCCACGGACAAGGCTGGGTAAAGGCATCACAATNGAGCCATCACAGGAAAGGTGCAGCAGTTCTGCAGTGTGGGTACGCCACGGACAAGGCTGGGTAAAGGCATCACAATAAAGCCTGCCCCCTACGATGGACAGACACCTTGGCACGAATAACGGCACCAGTTCGAGATTGTTGCCGCCCTGAATGGCTAAACTGAAGAGCAGTGGGTTTACTACCTGGCAGCCGTANGACAGACACCTTGGCGCGAATAACGGCACCAGTTCGAGATTGTTGCCGCCCTGAATGGCTAAACTGAAGAGCAGTGGGTTTACTACCTGGCAGCCGTACTGAGGGACCTGCACTCTTTATATTGCAGTCCCTGCCAGAACGACATTGACTGGAGTACTCCACTTTGGTGTCAGCCTTGGAGCTGCGATTCAGCAACAGTTACCTNCCCTGCCAGAACGACATTGACTGGAGTACTCCACTTTGGTGTCAGCCTTGGAGCTGCGATTCAGCAACAGTTACCTCCGACATGCCCACTATGCCCAACTGCGAAGCTGCATCCAGCGACCAGGGGAGCCACTGCAGGAGCTGTGGCAGGACATTGTGAGGCTGTCACTCATGTTTCTGGAGAGATGCTACGAGGAGGTACGAGATGTCATTGCATTCGGCTTCTTTGTCGACACTATTGCTGACAGAGAGGTGTGACAAGTTGTACATCTGGCTGCACCTCATACCATGCAGGATGCATTGACCCTAGCACTGGAGGTGGAGTCAACACGGCAGGCATCAGTGCCCTGATGTCAAGTGCAGGCAATGATTCTGAATTAATACGAGGACGACAGCATCAAGAGGATGCTGAGGGAATTGCAGACGACCATGAGGGACATCGCTTTCAGGGTCCGCGCTGTAGAGAATCACCGTCCTCCACCCAAACAGCCTGCATGTTGGTCATGTGGACAGCCGGGGCGGGGCACCTGAGAGCCAACTGTCCTCAGCAGCAGCAACCAGAGAGTATGCAGTGAGGGGCAGGTGAGAGTGCAACATCTTCGGGAAACTTGTAAGCACCAGTCTTGAGGGGCAAAGGTCGGTGATTGCTGGAGGCAAGGCCCCAATGTTCTTGCAGCTCCGTTCAGTGAAACAGGACTTGGATGCAATATTGGTGGATATATATACATATATATGTGTATGTGTGTGTGTGTGTATATACATATATACACACAAACAAAAACAAACAATGCAATTTCCTTTGTGTATGAACTTTATTTTTGTTGTTTGCAATAATATTTAGCAAAAGAATAAATAAATATTATATTTACATGGCTTATCCATTATTGAACACAAAAAAACTTAAAATAAAATTCAAATTACTTCTTATAGTTACTTTGAAAATTCCTCTGTACAAGTGAATAACTGTTCCAAACAAACTTTTTTCACTTCATTTTAAGCTATAACATTCATCAAATGCGTTTATAAATTATAATCAATNACTGTTCCAAACAAACTTTTTTCACTTCATTTTAAGCTATAACATTCATCAAATGCGTTTATAAATTATAATCAATGCTGTATATAACATATAATTTTAACACTCAGAAACATGAAATAAAATGAAAATATCTTATAAAAGATACAATTACAATGCCTCAGAAATGTGTATACAACAGTCGCCCCTACAAATGATTAAATTTTCAATTTTACAGTGTTGTATTACTTCAAAAGTCAAACATGAAATGGACCTAAATTTTAAAAAATTGTAGAAACTACTAAAACATTTTTTTGACATTAGACTATAAATCTATTTTAAGTTGAGACCACTCATCCTTTCCTGAGACATTGTTCAACAATGTACGTTTTTGATGTCCTACATTTTGCTGAAAGACCTTTCCGCTTCAACAGTTGTTACTTGAACGATACAAAACATTTTTATAGTAATACAGACATTTGGAAATAAACTGTCCAATTTTAGTCTCTTTAGTGTGTTCAGAACCTGTAGTGATGTCAACTGGCTTAGACTTATATTGGAAACATGGATTAATTTAATATGTTTTGTTTCATCAGCTATCTCAGTTTTTATGTCTTCAAAATGTTTTTCACACAATGTACCACACATGTTTCTAATGTCATCATCACTCGCGTCCAGGTAATTCCACAAACACTTGAACATATTGCTAACATCTCTGGCAACAGTGAAACGTCCAGTCAGTCCACTGACAACCGAGTCAGTAAGTTTGTTAAAGACGTCCACTCTAAACTCTCGTTATTCAAGCGTCTCGTCTTCATCCAGCACAGGTGTTGACCCTGCGTCTTTGATTTCATCATGGAATGTTATTATTTTTTTTAATCTTCTCTCCTTGAAATCTGTATCCGATGGAAGATCAGCCATAGCCTCTGCTACAAGCTTTGATTCTTTTAGAAGTCGCTTCAATTGATCACGAAGTTGCTTTAGTTCTTCAATTAAACCATGAATATTCACCACTTTTATGTCAAGAGTTGCATCTCAGGCTTGTAGAACTTTGTTTCTGAAGTCAATTGCCATGAGAATTAGCAACGAAATTGTAGCCATCAAACAATAGTTAAAAATATTTGAGGTACTGTGCGATTCCCATCAGTTCAGTTTTGCATTCGGCTGACAAGTTCAGATTTTTACTTTTATTTAGTGCCCGCTTGATGAAGAGCAAGTATGTGGCAAATGGTTTGACACTATCGACTCAAGCAGACCATCTTGTATTAGAAAGGCTAGGTAAGGAACAGCCAATTTCTTTCTCTAATATCTTCCATTGCTGTGGACTACGAGAAAAGAAATAATACACTTTTTGCACTATACCAAAAAATGTAACATCATCTTCACAGTACTTGGCAGCATTCAGACCACACAGATTAAGACTACGTGCACCACAGTTTGAAAATATAGCAAAGTGATTCAGTTCACAGATAATAGCTTGTGCGTCATTGTATAATAGCTTGTGCGTCATTGTATAATAGCTTGTGCGTCATTGTATAATAGCTTGTGCGTCATTGTATAATAGCTTGTGCGTCATTGTATAATAGCTTGTGCGTCATTGTATAATAGCTTGTGCGTCATTGTATAATAGCTTGTGCGTCATTGTATAATAGCTTGTGCGTCATTGTATAATAGCTTGTGCGTCATTGTATAATAGCTTGTGCGTCATTGTATAATAGCTTGTGCGTCATTGTATAATAGCTTGTGCGTCATTGTATAATAGCTTGTGCGTCATTGTATAATAGCTTGTGCGTCATTGTATAATAGCTTGTGCGTCATTGTATAAGCCTGCCATGTTTGCTCTACTGTCATGTCCCTGTCTCCTGCAATCAGCCAAAGGAATTTTTTGTTTTTCTAACTCTCCGATTATTAGATTTGCTATGCCTCGTCCAGTTTTCTTATTACAGGTGACAAAGCTCAGAAATCTCTCCACTATCTCAAATGATGACTCACAATCTATTACATATCTTAAAACAAATGTGATTTGCTCAGTGTGTGCTGTATCTGACGTAGCATCGACCAGCAACGCAAAACATTTCAAATTCTCCCTTTCTGCTAGTATATCTTGAATGACCTTAGCATTACAAGCTTTGATGAATTCATTTTGACAATCAGAAGAAAGGTATTGAGCTTGCAGTCTTTTTCCTTCTTGTTGAGATTTCTGTACTTTTGTTACATGTTTTCTTAGTAGTGAGTCCAACTGAGCTAACAATTCATTAACTCCTCAAATTTGCCATTATAGGCATCTCCAATTTTGCTAGATGTGCCCCTAAATGCAGCACCTCTATCACCAAGAAACAAAAAACAGACAATATCCTGTGGAACAGATCCCTCCAATATTTAACTTTCCCAGCATTGTCACTATTCAACTGAGAATGAATGTCATTTCCTCGATTAAGGTGACTTTCTAGCTCTCTCCATTTAATCTAGCATTGCTTGTGATGAGTACTCATTTCATGAGATGGCAATTTGTCATACAGTTAATGCCATGAATATTCTTGCTTCCACCCTTGTAACATTGCCCCACGTATGGGCCGTCATGTTTGTAACGTTGCACCATGGGATGATGTTGGAAGTTACAGCTCAGTTAGCTCAATCGGTAGAAATATGAAATGTTATAGGCGCCATACAAATATAAATAAAGTCCAGTTTTTGTTTATTACTCTGTACTTTTATTTATCATTCCAATGAAACAGTTCACATACAATCGTCAGCAGAGTCACGAATAGCTTCACAGACAAACAAACAGATAGCAGCGCCACAGTAGTTTCATTAGTTATTTTTACGTCTTGAAAATTTGCCTCGCCCCAAATAAGGGCATGGCGTAGGCCGGCATCCCTTTTCCACGGCCAGCGGAACTGCGTAGCCATCCGAACTGCATCGTCTGTAAAATAATCAAACCTTCTAGAACAAAAACTGTCGACCTGCAGTTCGGAAAGTTTCTATCTACTAATGCTGACGCGTAAAACAACTACAATTTTGAAAAGCAAACAGCAAACGTATACTCGATAAACGAACTACCACGATAAGAACTTCGAATCCAGATAAAAATATTATGAAGTCTCGCAAATGAAAGAAATTTAACCATGCATCCCGATAATTAATATATTGCGTTGTTACACCGTTCATTACTACATAAAACAGATTTCCATGACTGAGGGGTATCGCTGTCAGAACTGCAAGTAAATAATCGACAAGGAAAACAAAACTGTGACTTATTTGTTTCACTCCACACTAGCCAATCTAGTACAGCCTTTTCCCCATTTTTATGTTTAGAAAACAAAACTGTTCTGGGAAAAGTTATTTTCCTGCCACTTGGCAGATAGTCTGGCATTTTAGGGAGACATTTGCGCACAATGCTTTCAATAATATTTGCATTTAAATAGTCACTCTTTAATTTTACAAGGTCGGAAGATGCTTGACAATTTGACTTTGTTGAAAATGGTTGATATAAATAAGTTGTATTTTCATTTTCTGGAAAAGGCAAATCAACAGCACTGCCTGCTTTTTCCGAAACAGTTGTATCGGAAACATTTAACTCTTCTTTACCTGCACTATCTATAGTTTTACGCTGTGACTGTTTTCCGTTTCATGCGATGGGCTGTATAATTCACAGCTCGAACCAGGCTTATTTGTACCACAATTATTTTCAACATTCAATTTGATACCGACATGGAACAATGTTCTACTACCTCTTTTACTGACCTCTAATTTTTTTCTCATTCCTTGTGTTTCTGAGCCCCCTATTTATGCTTGTAATGTTCCAATATTCAGCAACACTCATCACTGATACTCACAAACTCACTTGACTGTNCGCCCCCTATTTATGCTTGTAATGTTCCAATATTCAGCAACACTCATCACTGATACTCACAAACTCACTTGACTGTATACACAATACTTGCTGTTAACAGTTTAACACTGTAATTGTAGGAGTCATTAAAAAAAAAATCAATGAAACTATCATGGCAAAAACTTTTGTATATAAGGCAAGGCAAATGCAAAGTAGCTCTGTGAGCATGGGGTAAGTTCACCCTGCTCAGACGGCCAGACAGGTGAGTCTAATCGCGACTGGCGCCAAGCGAGGGGTGTACAGATGGAGCGAAACCTATTTTGCTATTGTTTGGCGTTCCTGCTGTTCCACAACCATTTCGGCAATAACTAAATATAACATGTGTTATGTTAGTAACAGGCAGGTGCTGTAGACACACACGAAACAACAAAATGTTTAACATGACAAGATATATTATTAGCAGGAAAATTGTTTAGCCTAGCAAATTTTTTTAAATTTTTTTATTTTCTCCGTTTATATCCTTGCCCCTGGGTATTTTCCCCTTTTGTCCCCCCTTTCAGCGGCCGTGAATGTGTGCTACATTTGGTGAGAATTGGTTTGGTAGTTTTCTGGATTTATCGTAAAAACTTAATTTCTTCATGTGGTACTATCTTCCAAAATGGGGGACTAACATTATTTTATATCTATGAATTCAATTCTTACATTATACACTGTCTGTTAAGAGTTTAGTGGTTGGCACCTATGAGAGATAGGAGGTATAGATATGGCGTCCATGTGTGTAGATCCTTTGTATCATTCATAGCAAGATTTATAAATAAAGATATAACATACCGCAGTCATGTAGAGTTGTTGGTCAGAAAAATTAATATTAAAAACATGAACGTTAGTACTTGGTGGTAGAAGTGGTAGCCACTACGTACATCAATACATAGTGGCCAAAATGCGGCGTGGTGGGTTCTAACGGCACGGAACTTTGTTTACAAAGGCTGTAGGTGGGGGTGTTAAGAAGCCACCTAACTTGGTTTTGCAAAGTAAGAATACTTGTGTGGATTGGAAGTTTTGGGAGTCCGCGTTTCAAGACTACCTAATAAGCGCAGGTCAGGACAATGCTCATGACAAGGTTAAGATTTCCCTTTTACAAAATATAATGGGCAGTGCATCATCTCACATCCTGAAGACCCTCACCATTAATGACGAAGATCACAACAATTATCTCAAGGTCAAAAAGCTACTGAACTTTATGCCCGACCAAGAGTTAANACCATTAATGACGAAGATCACAACAATTATCTCAAGGTCAAAAAGCTACTGAACTTTATGCCCGACCAAGAGTTAAAGCCAAGAAAGGGAACGTTTTGACTACTTTTTTTTACTTCCCAATGCCAGCTGATCAAAAACTGTAATTATAACCAGAAAGATGCTGAGAGTGCAGAGAACAAGGTGCTTTACCATTGGATTGTTCAAGAAGCCTTGTTACGGATATATAACCTCACATTGGAAAAGGGACAGCACATTCCAGAGCAAACAACAGGTGCACCTCATACACAATAAAAACGAGTACGAAAAAACCATAGTCAGTAAGGNAGCACATTCCAGAGCAAACAACAGGTGCACCTCATACACAATAAAAACGAGTACGAAAAAACCATAGTCAGTAAGGTTAAAAAAGTTTCCAATGAACAGAGACTAAGGTGAGTAAAAAACAGTGATAGTGGGGGAAACTTCAAATGTGGGCGATGCCAGTCAGTTGATGGGCCCAAGGCATGCCCAGCACAAGGAAAGAAATGTGTGAAGTATGGTGTCCTAAATCACTTTGCAAGGTCATGTAGGTTATGAACGGTACTAGTAGTGGAACATGTTGAATTAGATAGTTCACAAGAAAGTCTCTATTGTGACAGTGTCAATGTAGAATTGCATCCCAAGGTTAATGATAGCTGTGTGACGTACTTTATTGAATGGCGAGAAAAAATAACCATTGAAGAGGTAAGCATGACAGTAAAACTAGACACAGGTGCTCAGGTTAGTGTCTTACCACTTTATATTTTTAAAAAAGACAATAACCAGTTTCAAGTAANACCATTAATGACGAAGATCACAACAATTATCTCAAGGTCAAAAAGCTACTGAACTTTATGCCCGACCAAGAGTTAATGCCAAGAAAGGGAATGTTTTGACAACTTTTTTTACTTCCTAATGCCAGCTGATCAAAAACTGTAATTATAACCAGAAAGATGCTGAGAGTGCAGAGAACAAGGTGCTTTACCATTGGATTGTTCAAGATTGTTCAAGAAGCCTTGTTACGGATATATAACCTCACATTGGAAAAGGGACAGCACATTCAAGAGCAAACAACAGGTGCACCTCATACACAATAAAAACGAGTACGAAAAAACCATAGTCAGTAAGGTTAAAAAAGTTTCGAATGAACAGAGACTAAGGTGAGTAAAAAACAGTGATAGTGGGGGAAACTTCAAATGTGGGCGATGCCAGTCAGTTGATGGGCCCAAGGCATACCCAGCACAAGGAAAGAAATGTGCGAAGTATGGTGTCCTAAATCACTTTGCAAGGTCATGTAGGTTATGAACGGTACAAGTAGTGGAACATGTTGAATTAGATAATTCACAAGAAAATCTCTATTGTGACAGTGTCAGAGTAGAATTGCATCCCAAGGTTAATGATAGCTGTGTGACGTACTTTATTGAATGGCGAGAAAAAATAACCATTGAAGAGGTAAGCATGACAGTAAAACTAGACACAGGTGCTCAGGTTAGTGTCTTATCACTTTATATTTTTAAAAAAGACAATAACCAGTTTCAAGTAAGACCCACAAGTGTTAAATTAATAACATTGGATGGTGTCATTACTCCAGTGGGTAAAGTTACCTTGCTGTGCCAAACTAAGGGGACAAATGTTTATTTTAACTTAATGTTGGTGGTCCTGGAGGTGGTGTGTCTGCTGGGGTTGCCTGGCTGNAGACCCACAAGTGTTAAATTAATAACATTGGATGGTGTCATTACTCCAGTGGGTAAAGTTACCTTGCTGTGCCAAGCTAAGGGGACAAATGTTTATTTTAACTTAATGTTGGTGGTCCTGGAGGTGGTGTGTCTGCTGGGGTTGCCTGGCTNGCTAAGGGGACAAATGTTTATTTTAACTTAATGTTGGTGGTCCTGGAGGTGGTGTGTCTGCTGGGGTTGCCTGGCTGCTTAGCACTCAACTTGGTTCAGCTTGTCAACTCCGTGGCCAGCGAGAGTGCCAAGGACAACTTTGTGCTGCTCTGTGTAGTTTTCCTCAAGATTGTCACAAAAGTAGGGGCAGAACCAGTGTGTTGGCCCGCCAGGAGGGTGGCCCACGCTTTGCGAGCGCTACTTAAAGCAGAGCTGCACAGGTTAGAGGAAAAGAAGGTTATTCAAAAAGTTAAGGAGGTTGATGCACTGGTATGGATAAACAACCTTGTGGTTATTGATAAACCCAATGGTAAACTCACGAGTGTGTCTTGATTCAGCTGAATTAAATAAACATATTAAATGACAGTATCATATGGTNACCCAATGGTAAACTCACGAGTGTGTCTTGATTCAGCTGAATTAAATAAACATATTAAATGACAGTATCATATGGTACCCAAACAAAGTGACATCAGTGAAAAGTTAGCAGGAAGTAATATTTCTCTGTTTTTGACTTAAGGGAAGGATTCCATCAAATTGAACTAGGGGAAGAATCTCTCAAATGTTGCATCTCCAGCCAGTTTGGTATCTATCTGTATCTTAGGTTGCCCTAGGAATAGCCAGTGCACCAGAACTCTTTCAGCNACCCAATGGTAAACTCACGAGTGTGTCTTGATTCAGCTGAATTAAATAAACATATTAAATGACAGTATCATATGGTTCCCAAACAAAGTGACATCAGTGAAAAGTTAGCAGGAAGTAATATTTCTCTGTTTTTGACTTAAGGGAAGGATTCCATCAAATTGAACTAGGGGAAGAATCTCTCAAATGTTGTATCTCCAGCCAGTTTGGTATCTATCTGTATCTTAGGTTGCCCTAGGAATAGCCAGTGCACCAGAACTCTTTCAGCATTTAGTTGAGAGCAACTTTGCAGACATACCTAACACAGTAATATACTTTGACTATTTACTCTGCATGGGGGAAACTGAGGCCTCGCATGATGAAACGGTTTGCCAAGTTGTTGAAAGGGCACGAGCCAAAAATATCAAATTCAATGGGGATAAATTTCAATACAAAGTGACTGAAGTTAAATATGTTGGCCATGTATTTTCTGCAGAAAGCATGAAATTAAATCCTGATAGAGCAACAAAGTTGACAAACCGAAAGCCTCCCTCCATTAAGGAAGAACTGCCACAGATACTCGGGATGTTCAATTGTGTCCGTAACTTCCAACCCCAAATGGCGAAACATACATCACCATTACACAAATTGCTTAAAGAGGGAGTAGATTGGCAGTGGCTACCATCACATGTTCACCTGTACTAGCACTCTTTGACCCTGAAAAAGAAATCACTCTGCAATGTGATTCATCTCAACATGGGCTAGGATGTTGTTTGTTACAGAAGTCCAACATAGGGACAAGCAGCTTACAGATGGTGACGACAGTCTCGTGCTGCTTTACAGACAGTGAAAAGAATTATTCCCAATCATAAAAAGAACTACGGGCCAAATATTTTGCGACATCTAAGTTTCATGATTTCATCTATGGTCAAACAACTTATCACAAGCCTATAGTAGTAGTCATGAAGAAAAGCAAAGGGAAAATAGCATCCCCAAGACTTCAATGCCTAAGGCTCCAGCTCCTAAAATACAGTAAATGTTTATTATGCACCAGGAACAGATTTACACTTGGCGGATGCAATGTCACGCATGCCCCTTTCTGAAATTGGGGAAGATCATGAAATTTTGGAAACTGTATACTTTATTAGTGCGTATTTACCAATGAGTGACACAAGGAAAATTATATTTCAGAAGGTAGCCAGTCAAGACCCCACTCTGTCTAGAATATCAAAAATGCACCAAGAGGGTTGGCCAGCGGCCAACAAGCTGCTGCAGAAATATCAGGCATATTACAAAGTTCAAGATAATATTCACATCAAAGACAAGATATTGTTCCTAGGAAGCAGAATTGTAGTACCTATTGTACTGCGGCCAAATGTTCTTAACTTAGCATATGAAGGGTATAGAGGAGTTGAAAAAACAAAAGCCAGAGCAAGACAGCTATTTTATTGGCCCCGAATATCAACCGACATCGAACAATATGTATCCAGGTGCAGGATATGTGAGAAATTCAGGGGTACTAATCACAGAGAGTCACTCATACCTCATCATGTTGTAAGACTACCATATCTGAAAGTGGACGCTGATATCCTCTAAGAGGGTGGAAATGCTTTCCTCATACTGATTGACTACTATTCCCACTTGCTAGACATATTACCACTAACTCCAAATTCTTCTGATCGTATAATAAATACCATGCAGGATGTCTTCGATATCCACNGCTAGACATATTACCACTAACTCCAAATTCTTCTGATCGTATAATAAATACCATGCAGGATGTCTTCGATATCCACAGATTTCCTAAGGTCCTCATTGCGGACAACATACCATTCACATCATACAAATGCCAACAGTACTACAACAAATATGGAATCACACTAAGCATATGCAGTCACCACTACCACAGAAGCAATGGCAATGGAAGAAAAAGCTGTAGGAATTAGTAAGACGATCCTACGCAAGAGCAAGTCGGAAGGCACTGACCACAGGAATTTGCTACGAGAGCATAATAGTACTCCCATAACAGGACTTCACACCTCTCCAGCACAGATATTAGTTAGTCTATGTATTAGAGCCAGAATGCCCATAACCGTAGCAATGATGCAACCTGTTATCCATTAGGAGGTCTATGAACCGTTGAAAGCTAGGTAAGATAAGTTCAAGCACTTGTATGTTAGAAAGAGACTAAATTTCAGGAAGGTAACAAAGTAGTCACCAAAATGGGAAATGAAAAAGTTTGGGAACCAGGTGTTATCATGGCATAACACAGTGAACCAAGGTCTTACTTGGTCAGGAAAGACAGTAGGNTAGCAATGATGCAACCTGTTATCCATTAGGAGGTCTATGAACCGTTGAAAGCTAGGTAAGATAAGTTCAAGCACTTATATGTTAGAAAGAGACTAAATTTCAGGAAGGTAACAACGTAGTCAACAAAATGGGAAATGAGAAAGTTTGGGAACCAGGTGTTATCATGGCATAACACAGTGAACCAAGGTCTTACTTGGTCAGGAAAGACAGTAGGGNAAAGTTTGGGAACCAGGTGTTATCATGGCATAACACAGTGAACCAAGGTCTTACTTGGTCAGGAAAGACAGTAGGGGAGGGGTATGCAGAGACAATACCAGTTATCTACAACCCTCTCATTTCAAAGGAACTGGCCAGACAGACAGTGTACCAGAGCAAGAGGAAACAACTGAAGCAGGGCAATCAAATCTACAGTAGTAAGCAGACGGGATAGTGTGGAAAAAGACAAGGAAGGCTTCCAGGGATTTGAGGGCAGTGACAGTGTTGAAGAAAGTGTACATACTGATATGGAAGACTTTAAATGGGTTTACAGGTTGTGAGACTTGGGCCACAATACCATCTGCAAACGGTCATGGATGCAAAGGAAATTATGCAACCAGATGTGGTCACAGAGTAAAAGTGAAAGATTTGTATGAGCCATTGTAGGAGGGTAAGATGTACAATGGAAAGGGGATGTGTTAAGGGTGCAGTGGTTGGCACCCATGAGAGACAGGAGGTTTAAAGATGGCGTCAATATATGTAGAACATTTGTATCATTTGTAGCAAGATTTATAAATAAAGATGTAACACTGTCAACATACACAATTGTTGAATGGTTCCCTAGATATTACATAGCAGCCTAAATTTTAACGTAACTGCCATTTTGAAAGTAAGTGCTTGATGTGGTCAAAACTTATAAAAGTCAGCTGCCCTTACTAAGTACTATATGTCTACTCAGTTCAGTAAAATTAAATTCACCTGTTCAAATGGTTTTATGGGGGAGAAACTCACAGATGGATACACACACACATACACATACAGGAAAGTGATCTCATAAGCCTTTCCTTCCTTTCGAATGTATGCTAATAATCCTAAAGGGAAATCAGTCAAGAGTTCTACTAAACTAAATTAAACAAGATGAGAAACAAACAAATGAGCCACAAAAACAAGACAACATACACACTCATTTGTAAAAAAAAATTTGATTACCCTGAAGGTGCCATTGCAGGGGCATGTNCAAAAACAAGACAACATACACACTCATTTGTAAAAAAAAATTTGATTACCCTGAAGGTGCCATTGCAGGGGCATGTTAGTGGGTATAGGCACATTACATGTTAGTATATATATACAGAAAACATCAAATGATTGTACCACACCAAGCATGTATAGCAGGGGACCATCACTTGCAGGATGCGCACGGGCGTATCTGCTGCCATTACATATCCCTGGCTGATGCACAGCGATGCCCATAGAGTGCTTGCAGCCTGTCCCACGATGAACTATCCTCCCTGCTGTTGGTCCGCTGTGGTCAAACCTAGTCTTTTTGATGGGTGTGTGTACCCTTCTGTTTCCACTGCATCCAACACTGACTCACAATGTCGGCAGAGTGGATGAAGTGGCGAGCAATGTGCTAAAACTTCCAACCTGCTTCTCGGAGGCTGATGATGTTGCCTCTCTCAAACTCGTTCAACTGGGCAAAGGCTCGTCAAATGCTCTGTTAGGGCATGCTGCATGTTCACTGAACTTAGCTTTGTGGCTCACACTGCTACTAAGGCCTTATTCGGTGTCGCGCTGCTATGAATGATGGAGGGACACGTATACCCCCTAGTGGCACATCCGCACAAGCAAACCGCATCAAACGCAAATGTGACACATGTCGGGCTGTGATGATACTTTGTGGCAAAATTAGTTGTACACGCGCAATTTGTNATGTATACCCCCTAGTGGCACATCCGTGCAAGTAAATCACATCAAACGCAAATGTGACACATGTCGGGCTGTGATGATACTTTGTGGCAAAATTAGTTGTACACGCGCAATTTGTTCATGTTAATAAATGTTTTTGCAAGTGAGTGTACATATACTTGCAAAAAACTCTAGACGACCCAACGAAGACAAAACTGTCAAAAACTAACGTTAAGACAAAAATGGAAGCTCAAAACCTGATGCCACAATGAAGAGAGCACAGAACACAAGCAGTTTTATTGTATGGTAGTGGTGTGAATTGTGGATGTCAAAATGCTGCAGTGGGTTCAGTTTCACCTCTCGCCCACAGTGTTGTCAGCTTCACTGTCAGCATCCACCTGGCCACGAGGGCCAAGCTACANTGTCGCCCACAGTGTTGTCAGCTTCAATGTCAGCATCCACCTGGCCACGAGGGCCAAGCTACACACAATCCTGACGTGTTGTTACCAGTTTGTTGGCTCACTGAGCGTAGTAACTCTTGGGCAAGTTACCATTGCGTGAGCAGCATTCTTCACATACATTGAAGGTGTTGGCTCAGTCGGGTCTCAAACCTGTATACACCAATGTAACCTTTATGTTTTTGAATCCATCTGAACTCAAGATTCTTTGCTCTGTACCATATATGTGTTTCTTCATTTGAAATATATGTTACATTTTTTGTTATTTATTGCTTTTCCGTGATAATTTGTAATTTATTACATTTCCAGGGGTGCCAATCTGTAGTTACACTGGGAAAGCCAAGTAAATGGCACTGTTATGATAGCATCTGTGATACATTTTAAAACTGTTTTGGATATGCTAACAGCTGAATTGTAAGTCACCAGAACACATGAACACTTGCATAAGTTACATGTAAACACACTTAAGAGCACCTTGAGACAAAAATTGAAACATAGTGTAAGATGCAAAACAGTGTTTTTTCTAATGGGTGTGGGGTGGTTTATTTCATTCCCATCCATATGAATGCCAGTGTACATATTCAATAACTTTTTCTGTTTCTTAAAGCTAGAGGAATTTAAACTCTTGTCTCATGTATGCCTGTAACCTAAACGTTTACCAATAGCTTTATATGTATTTTTGTTTCGTTATATTTCTACACATTTGGTTTGAAAACTTTTATAAAACACATGGGAGAAACAGATTTTGACGCATTCTTATTTGGAATATGTGTGACACTTCACAAACAAGGCCATATGAGTTCACTTGAAGTGGATCACAGTGTCATTGTATACTACAGAGTACATTTTGTAATTTTGTAGCACCTTTTGGTTGTTGTATGTTAACAGGTTGTCTCTGGCTGTGAATGGGGAAACATTTTACTTTGGGAAGAAGGTTTAATTAAAGCAGAAGTTTGTCGGAGAAACAGAGTCCCTTGCCATGCCGCACCAATTACTCAGTTTCAGTTCAAGGAGAATGAACTAACCAGCATAGGTACTAAGGTCACTTATATTACTTAAATAACTTTCTTAGTACACTGCTAAAATGACTTAAGCTCTATGACTTATTTCAGATGATGACTCAATAGGAGTAACATGACAACAAAAAAGTATGTAAGCAATTGTTGATACATATCAACTCTCCATTTAATAAAAAATTAAGTACCATGTGTAAAAAAATCTTATGTTATGTCAGTTTTGTAAAGTACCTGTAGCCTGAGGATGAAATACAAATGATTCAGTGTAGCTAATATTAAGGCATGTATAATAATTTACAACTGCTTTTTAAAACAACACAATAGGCATATTTCTAATTTACATAATCCCACATTCTCATTCTACTGCAAATTTAAAAACTTGGGATGTAGGCCAATGTGACCAAAAAAATGTTAACTAACCGTTTTGTGTTTTTTTTATTGTAAAATTTGAAAGTTGTGTTAATATTTTTGTAAAATGCACTATAAATGGTTTTATAAATGTGTGTATATTATACCTGACAGGAAAATATACATGTTAATAGGTGTAAGATGTTTGATTAAAATGTTTTAATAACAGGCATGGAATATGAATATCAGTTCTAAATACAATGAACTCAATTGAACTAGTGGCAAAGGTGAGATAAATATCGAGCAAATTAATGTAATAACCTTAATTTACTGTGCAGCATCATTTCATGCATTGTACTCATAATCTAACTTCGTGGTTACACTATGNCCCATCCATATGAATGCCAGTGTACATATTCAATAACTTTTTCTGTTTCTTAAAGCTAGAGGAATTTAAACTCTTGCCTCATGTATGCCTGTAACCTAAACGTTTACCAATAGCTTTATATGTATTTTTGTTTCGTTATATTTCTACACATTTGGTTTGAAAACTTGTATAAAACACATGGGAGAAACAGATTTTGACGCATTCTTATTTGGAATATGTGTGACACTTCACAAACAAGGCCATATGAGTTCACTTGAAGTGGATCACAGTGTCATTGTATACTACAGAGTACATTTTGTAATTTTGTAGCACCTTTTGGTTGTTGTATGTTAACAGGTTGTCTCTGGCTGTGAATGGGGAAACATTTTACTTTGGGAAGAAGGTTTAATTAAAGCAGAAGTTTGTCGGAGAAACAGAGTCCCTTGCCATGCCGCACCAATTACTCAGTTTCAGTTCAAGGAGAATGAACTAACCAGCATAGGTACTAAGGTCACTTATATTACTTAAATAACTTTCTTAGTACACTGCTAAAATGACTTAAGCTCTATGACTTATTTCAGATGATGACTCAATAGGAGTAAATGACAACAAAAAAGTATGTAAGCAATTGTTGATACATATCAACTCTCCATTTAATAAAAAATTAAGTACCATGTGTAAAAAAATCTTATGTTATGTCAGTTTTGTAAAGTACCTGTAGCCTGAGGATGAAATACAAATGATTCAGTGTAGCTAATATTAAGGCATGTATAATAATTTACAACTGCTTTTTAAAACAACACAATAGGCATATTTCTAATTTACATAATCCCACATTCTCATTCTACTGCAAATTTAAAAACTTGGGATGTAGGCCAATGTGACCAAAAAAATGTTAACTAACCATTTTGTGTTTTTTTATTGCAAATTTGAAAGTTGTGTTAATATTTTTGTAAAATGCACTATAAATGGTTTTATAAATGTGTGTATATTATACCTCACAGGAAAATATACATGTTAATAGGTGTAAGATGTTTGATTAAAATGTTTTAATAACAGGCATGGAATATGAATGTCAGTTCTAAAAACAATGAACTCAATTGAACTAGTGGCAAAGGTGAGATAAATATCGAGCAAATTATTGTAATAACCTTAATTTACTGTGCAGCATCATTTCATGCATTGTACTCATAATCTAACTTCGTGGTTACACTATGTTTTCTGAATGCTGTTACACGCACAGAAGCTGACAAGTTGATAATGAAATACACTGTAGCACATCTGACAGCGGCATTTTACAAAAGTGACCATTGTTCATGCAAAGATTGTTAAAATTAGATCACTGATGATTGGGAGAAACATTTATTTTTGCCGTCTCTCATCTATAAACATAGGGAACAAAGGAAAAAAGTAAGCACACCACAGCTGCATGGATAATTTGAATTATATGGCCTATAAATCTTCTCTGCACTCTGTACTTGCAAGCACTTGTTTCTTAAAATAGCAGCTTTTATTTCTCATTGTTTGAAACATAAGTAATGTCAAAAAGTCTGAAGGCTATTGTTTGCAGATGAACTGACAGTTGAGCATAAAATCCNTGTTTGAAGCATAAGTAATGTCAAAAAGTCTGAAGGCTATTGTTTGCAGATGAACTGACAGTTGAGCATAAAATCCACTTGCACTTTCTATGGGTAGCCGTATATCCATCTCCTATTTGTTTGAGCACCCTCCTTTCTCATTTGCTACCCACCGTCGTCTAGCTGCTCATGAAATCAGTATTTTTCTCCAGCCCTCTTTGTTTCCATGAATGCAGCTCAAGCTGAGAACAAGACGATTGCCAACCAATGTCAGGAGCCGAGTCATACTGAAGGGGAAGGAAGGGATGTGACTTATTCCTGCCTTATTTTTGTGTATATGAGGGAAGGTAATGTCGAGACTAGGAAAAGTCATTGGCACTATTTGGCTTCTCTATGTGAGGTGATATTGTGTTTGAAGGGCAAACAAAACTTTCTCATGTTTCAACTTGTGAAAAGAGCAATACTCTTGTTACAGCGAATGAGAACACAACACTCACGGTGAGTGGGCGGCAGTGGCGGCTGTTTGTATCCTCTCAGTACCCCGCAAAAATCACATCTTGACTCGTGGATCTCACTTCTTTCTTTGTGATTATGAAATGTGCATGAAAGCAATGTAGTCAGACACTGTGAGATAACTGATTTCCACCTTCTCACCTGTTCATTCTTTTTCTTCTTCTTGTGTTACATTCTTCTCTGCTTTGGTTGGGTATCTGTTTTTCAGGTAAATAGCTGTGTTGGATGCACATTTCCAGTACTTTCCTCAAGCAATTTCTTTTATGCTTGAATGGGGCATCTAAGTTATTTATATATTTGCTCGCTATGCTTTTCTATTCTGTTCAGGAGTATTCTCTGCTCTTTATTGATGATTTATGCCATTTGACGAAAGGTAATTCTACAACAGCGATTATCATACTCCCTTTTGATTTTATTCCTGCTTCTTTTCTCCGCAATAGCTGTGAACTCCTAACATATACACTGGAGAGCCAAAAAAACTGGTATAGGCATGCGTATGCAAATAACAGAGGTATGGAACCAATCAGAGTAACACTATGCGGTCGGCAGCGTCTATATAAGACAACAAGCGTCTGGCAAAGTTGCTAGATCGGTTACTGCTGCTACAATGGCAGGTTATCAAGATTTAAGTGAGTTTGAACGTGGTGTTATAGTCGGCGCACGAGAGATGGGCCATAGCATCTCTGAGGTAGTGATAAAATTTGTATTTTCGCGTACGACCATTTCACGAGTGTACCATGAATATCGGGAATCCGGTAAAACATCAAATCTTTGATATCGTTGCGGCTGGAAAAAGATTGTGAACGAACGGGACAAACGACGACTGACGAGAATCATTAAACGTGACAGACGTGCAACCCTTTCTCAAATTGGTGCAGATTTCAATGCTGGGGCATCAACAAGTGCCAGCATGTGAGCTCGCGGGGGTCCTACACGATATTAGGCAGGTGTACCAGTGTTTTTGGCTGTTCAGTGTATTTGTGTCTTCATATATGATTTAAAGGTGTACACCTAAGTTTTCCTTGTGGCAACAACTGGGTGTGTCAGCAGATATAGGCTGTTCATGGTAAAGTGAGCACTTTTGAAGCTCTAGTTACTTTTTCCTTTCAGCCGTTTCTTATCCTTTAACCACCTTTCTAAATAAATATTGCCATGTAAATAACAAACACATTGTATATATTCCACTGCCCTTAGAAGTAAACTTTTACTTCTAAGGATAAAATAAAATACATTTATTGACTATTATTCCAAATGAGAGGGCTTTCAAAAGTGCTCACTTTACCGTGAACAGCCCATAACAGCATTCACCGCTCATGTATGCTTCTTCCCTTGGGCCACCCAGGTCTCACTGTGTGAACCCAAACTTGTACGAGGTTTTTCTTCCTCCGTGTGGGTCAAAAGGTTTTCCAAATTGATTTCCTTTTAAACGTGAGATGTATGTTTCCTCATCTCCATCGTTAAATACCACATCTCTAGCCATGCCCTTGTGAAGCAGTTTCGTGTTTGCTTCCTGAAGCATGCCAGTCTTCTGAGCCACACTGCTTGTGTCAGCCTCTCTCTCACTTAATGTGCTGCATCACATATCACATTCAATGATGAAGTCACCTTCAACTGGCACGTAATTTTGCAATGGGTTTCTTGGCATGTTTGACATCCTTTGGTAGTGAATGAGACCACTGTGCCTTTCTTAGCTGTGGCACCAACAGGCAGGAGATATGTTGACACATTTGGAACATTCATGTTGTCTTTGAATTATATGAGGCCTTCATAGCTTCTTTCACTTTTACATCTCGTGCACCCAGACTGCACATTTTTCCATTATTAGCACATGTATCTTCTTGCTTGTCACCATGCCGTACTTCTCCAACCAGTCTTTACAGTTTGTCATGTGACACCTAGTACCTGAATCTACATATTAATGTCACCTCTCCTTTCCTTTGTAGACAATGCTGTGAGCAGTGATCAGTCAAATCACACTTTCTNGTAGACAATGCTGTGAGCAGTGACCAGTCAAATCACACTTTCTCTGTAGACTTCTTCATGGTGGGACAGTCTGGGGCACTGTCACCTCATTCATTACAGCTGGATCTTAAATAACCTTCCTTTCTGTTTGGTTGATGTAAGTGCCACTTGCTACCCTTGGAGCTGTGTTACTTCTCTTACTAGACAAGAATGCTACTCATATTTGACATAATCTTGACAGTTTCTTGAAAGATATTGCTATTCATTAATTCACTTGCACTCTCACAATCATTTCTGCTTTCAAGTTTCTTGTTAGGTGGTGAAGAACATGAACTTGCCATTNTAATTCACTTGCACTCTCACAATCATTTCTGCTTTCAAGTTTCTTGTTAGGTGGTGAAGAACATGAACTTGCCATTTTTGCAGTAATGGCTGTCCTCATATGAATGTATCAAGCCTTTATTTCTGATGTGGTTGCTGTACTTTTAGTCATATTTTTGCTGCACATTTTAATTACACACTCATGCATTCTCTGAAATGGATTAACATGACAGGCACACATGCACTGTTGCCCAATAAAAATAAATGCTCTGTTTTTTTTTTTGCATTGTACAAGTAAGTATTCTAGCTTCGTGAGTTTATACATGTAATACTGTGTATTAAAAGAATATTTCAGACATTAAATATGACCAACTGATTGCTATGACATTGTTTATGGAAGTAAATAGTAAANTTAATTCACTTGCACTCTCACAATCATTTCTGCTTTCAAGTTTCTTGTTAGGTGGTGAAGAACATGAACTTGCCATTCTTGCAGTAATGGCTGTCCTCATATGAATGTATCAAGCCTTTATTTCTGATGTGGCTGCTGTACTTTTAGTTATATTTTTGCTGCACATTTTAATTACACACTCATGCATTCTCTGAAATGGATAAACATGACAGGCATACATGCACTGTTGCCCAATAAAAATAAATGCTCTGTTTTTTTTTGCATTGTACAAGTAAGTATTCTAGCTTCGTGAGTTTAAACATGTAATACTGTGTATTAAAAGAATATTTCAGACACTAAATATGACCAACTGATTGCTATGACATTGTTTATGGAAGTAAATAGTAACACATTGAAAACATATTGTATCAGTTACCAAAAAGCATCATTCCTTTATCACTTCTGCCATGTTGACATCAATTCAACTTGTTTTGGTATGTTTACAAGATGTGAAATTGATGTAACGTTTACCCTTATCTGGTTCCATACTACGTGGTTACATATTAAGAACAATAAGTTTATAAGCAGCAGCTATATGAAAATTTATTCTTTTAGTCATCAAAACAGACATTCCAACAACATCTTTAATATGTACCATCATCTGTGAAAATTGATGTGGAAGTTTTGAAGCAAGTTAATAAATCAAAGCATCAGTCATGTTGTGGTTTTGTTTGCGTTAAGGGGTATTGATCCCTAAATTAACTCTGTTTAAATGGAGCTTAAACCTTGTTATATCATCACTGACATCTTGTGCATGCTTTTACGTAATTTTACAAGCAATTCAAAAATATTTTGTAAATTTTTAATCTTTTAAAGTAAAATTAAAAACCACTATTGCAAATGTTTTAGCTTGGAACAGGAGATAAATTTTATTCAAGAAACAAGTTCTGTTATGTTTTGAAGTATGTAGAATTACTTGTCACCTATGTATTTCTGTAAGCTGTCCTTCAAAACTACAAAATATTACTTTTTTTGTACTCCTGATAACATACTTTTCCAGGTTGAAAAATTTGCAAATATAACAATAAATTTGACATCTTGCATATCGTACTGTAAGAAAAGCTTTCTGACAGTCCATAGTATTAAAATAAAATTAATTTTATTAACAAAAGAAAACTTTGGTTAGGTAGTTTATGAATGTAAGTAATTAATGCAAAGGTAAAAATTCACCAGTTGAAGTTTACACAGTACAACTCTCTAGCGAAAATGAGGTGAACTATTTGGACGTTTCAGACCTTTCTTTCCCATGGCTGAATCCTTGCATAAACGGGGGTGACATGTAGGACAACGTGGTCAGTATTGTGTTGGTGTGGGAGAGGGAAGGGGGAAGCACAAAGGATGGTAATGCAATGTTGCCAGATGGTGTTTTGTTACAACATTACCTTTCCCTTCATTGCAGCACAGCTGAACGGCANCTGGTTCCATACTACGTGGTTACATATTAAGAACAATAAGTTTATAAGCAGCAGCTATATGAAAATTTATTCTTTTATTCATCAAAGCAGACATTCCAACAACATTTTTAATATGTACCATCATCTGTGAAAATTGATGTGGAGGTTTTGAAGCAAGTTAATAAATCAAAACATCAGTCATTTTGTGGTTTTGTTTGCGTTAAGGGGTATTGATCCCTAAATTAACTCTGTTGAAATGGAGCTTTAACCTTGGTATATCATCACTGACATCTTGTGCATGCTTTTACGTAATTTTACAAGCAATTAAAAAATATTTTGTACATTTTTTAACCTTTTAAAGTAAAATTAAAAACCACTATTGCAAATGTTTTAGCTTGGAACAAGAGATAAATTTTATTCAAGAAACAAGTTCTGTTATGTTTTGAAGTATGTAGAATTACTTATCACCTATGTATTTCTGTAAGCTGTCCTTCAAAACTACAAAATATTGCTTTTTTTTGTACTCCTGAAAACGTATTTTTCCAGGTTGAAAAATTTGCAAATATAACAATAAATTTGACATCTTACATATCGTACTGTAAGGAAAGTTTTCTGACAGTCCATATTATTAAAATAAAATTAATTTTATTAACAAAAGAAAACATTGGTTAGGTAGTTTATGAATGTAAGTAATTAATGCAAAGGTAAAAATTCACCAGTTGAAGTTTACACAGTACAACTCTCTAGCGAAAACGAGGCAAACTATTTGGACGTTTCAAGACCTTTCTTTCCCATGGCTGAATCCTTGCATAAACGAGGGTGACATGCAGGACAACGTGGTCAGTGTTGTGTTGGTGTGGGAGAGGGAAGGGGGAAGCACAAAGGATGGTAATGCAATGTTGCCAGATGGTTTTTTTTGTTACGAGATTACCTTACCCTTTATTGCAGCACAGCTGAACGGCAAAGAGACATGATGCTTTCCCAGACTGTTTACGAGCAGTTTCATGAGGTCTACGGAAACACCCATTTTCATTATACGTAGAGAACAGCATAGAGGCAATGCAGTAGAAACTTTGGTGTGTTGCAAAATGATAAAGACACACATTTTTCAGTGTTGCTGTTCTTTCAAATATGAAGCCAAATCAAGGCGTGATGAAAGCATGGTACTAAAGAATTTAATAGCACAAACACAAACTTTACAAATTCACAAATAGCCTTACGCTGCTTGAAACTCTTGCAAGTTTTTATTTGCAGAGAAATAATTTTGTTATCATTACTAAGGATTGTACATAGTAAAAAAAATCAGCTGTCTTATGATATTTGATATGTCAATTTCGTAGTCCTTTTAATTGGTTGCAAAATTTTTTGAAAGATGTTGTTTTATGTTATTTACTAAAAACACTAGTATAGTTTCAGAGACTTTTTATAGTTTAATAATTTACATATCGTACCTAATCTGGACTTTTGGCCTATGTTAACTTAGGGGTTCTGACTCATTTATTTTTTGTCTCCAAAAATGAGCTTCTCTTGAAAATTTGAATTTATGTTGAATTTATATTATTTTATTTTGCCCTTTAATGTCAGCAGCCTAATTGTGGGTTGNCGGACTGTTTACGAGCAGTTTCATGAGGTCTACGGAAACACCCATTTTCATTATACCTAGAGAACAGCATAGAGGCAATGCAGTCAAAACTTTGGTGTGTTGCAAAATGATAAAGACACACATTTTTCAGTGTTGCGCTGTATCCGGTGTTGCTGTTCTTTCAAATATGTAGCCAAATCAAGGCGTGATGAAAGCATGGTAACAAAGAATTTAATAGCACGAACACAAACTTTACAAATTCACAAATAGCCTTACGCTGCTTGAAACTCTTCCAAGTTTTTATTTGCAGAGAAATAATTTTGCTATCATTACTAAGGATTGTACATAGTAAAAAAAATCAGCTGTCTTATGATATTTGATATGTCAATTTCGTAGTCCTTTTAATTGGTTGCAAAAATTTTTGAAAGATGTTGTTTTATGTTATTTACTAAAACACTAGTATAGTTTTAGAGACTTTTTCTAGTTTAATAATTTAAATATCGTACCTAATCTGGACTTTTGGCCTATGTTATTTCAGGGGTTCTGACTCTTATGTATTTTTTGTACCCAAAAAAGAGCTTCTCTTAAAAATTTGAATTTATGTTGAATTTATATTATTTTATTTTGCCCATTAATGTCAGCAGCCTAATTGTGGGTTGCTCACAAAATAAATGCATTGAAGTTTTCACTTGAAAATGCAAACTACCCAATTAACAGGTTTTTATAAAACCCTAAACTCGTTGGGGTCAGAAGGTAGCGCCTTGGTGACAAAGTGTCACCACAGTTCTAAAACAAGACTATGGGGGTTTTAATAAAACAACACAATGCAAGGTCACAAAAAATGGAAACCTATCAACAGTACGTTTCATGAACTTTCAGTAGTAGAGAGATGTGTTAGCAGCCNAAAATTTTTGAAAGATGTTGTTTTATGTTATTTACTAAAACACTAGTATAGTTTTAGAGACTTTTTCTAGTTTAATAATTTAAATATCGTACCTAATCTGGACTTTTGGCCTATGTTATTTCAGGGGTTCTGACTCTTATGTATTTTTTGTACCCAAAAAAGAGCTTCTCTTAAAAATTTGAATTTATGTTGAATTTATATTATTTTATTTTGCCCATTAATGTCAGCAGCCTAATTGTGGGTTACTCACAAAATAAATGCATTGAAGTTTTCACTTGAAAATGCAAACTACCCAATTAACAGGTTTTTATAAAACCCTAAACTCTTTGGGTCAGAAGGTAGCGCCTTGGTGACAAAGTGTCACCACAGTTCTAAAATAAGACTATGGAGGTTTTAATAAAACAACACAATGCAAGGTCACAAAAAATGGAAACCTATCAACAGTATGCTTCATAAACTTTCAGTAGTAGAGAGATGCAGAGATGTTTTAGCAGATAGATAACTTAGATTATATTTCCAGCTGTCATTTCCTGTAGGCCTCATGTCCTATCATGGTAATTAAGATGTTTGCAAATTAATGGCTTCTTTTGACTGAACTATGTTCTGCACTGTAGGATAAAGTTCTCCTGTCTCGTAAATTGTGTAACCCATTCATGACCAGCTTAAAATTTTGTGTGTGGAATGTTTATTGAACAGAACATTTCTTGTTGAAACGCACAAATATTGTTTCTTAATTCGCAAATGAAATTGACAACTTTTCATCCAGTTCAGGGAGTTTCCATGCTTTAGGACCACAGATTGCATTCGTTGTTGCACTGGTGCTTTGCGGCGGTTCCTTTGTCCCNATGTGTTAGCAGCCAGATAACTTAGATTATATTTCCAGCTGTCATTTCCTGTAGGCCTCATGTCCTATCATGGTAATTAAGATGTTTGCAAATTAATGGCGTCTTTTGACTGAACTATGTTCTGCACTGTAGGATAAAGTTCTCCTGTCTCGTAAATTGTGTAACCCATTCATGACCAGCTTAAAATTTTGTGTGTGGAATGTTCATTGAACGGAACATTTCATGGTGAAACGCACAAATATTGTTTCTTAATTCACAAATGAAATTTACAACTTTTCATCCAGTTCAGGGAGTTAGGACCACAGATTGCATTCGTTGTTGCACTGGTGCTTTGCGGCGGTTCCTTTGTCCGCAGCTGCTCCAGCACACATCTCTCGTACACTGAAAATTAACGCTTGGCAGCCGTGTATCGATGCTTTTCTGTGAACTGTACAGATTACGTCTTGAATTGTGCAGTGTAGGAATTGTACTTCCCTATTCTGTATGCAAAACTTGCTACTTTGACATAAGCCTGAAAAGACTCCCCAAAGACATTGTGTGCCAACAGAGTTGACACGTTCTTTATACCAAGCGAGTGAAAACTGTCTGCTCAAAGTGAGTGACTGTTGTTATTGACAGTTGCGACGTTAGCGCCGTCGCGTACTCTTTGCTCGACTCGGATCCCCTCCTCCTTCCTCCCAGTTCTCCCTCCCTGCCTCCTCCTTTCCCTTTCATGTGTCATAATTTTATGATTGGTCGTGGTAGTTTATTTATGGCATTGCACGACCCTGCTCTGTGATGGCTTAGTTGCACTTCACCTCGGTCAGCTGAGCTCAAACACCGCCACCATGTTTTCAAGCTGACGTTTTACTAGTCACCCTACAGAGCGATGGAGCACTTATAAAACGGTGAGTCATGGAAAACGCTTAGTTTGCGGTATAGTTTTTAAATGTTTGGTAATTTGTGTGGCAAGTGGTGTTGTACCTTGGGTGTGCAGTAGTGCTAGTCCACTGCAGAGTTTTGGTTTTAGCTGCCCTTCCAAATTATGTTTCGGCTTAACTATGGTGTCAGGTTAGTGTGTGTCCTTTTTTNGAGTTTTGGTTTTAGCTGCCCTTCCAAATTATGTTTCGGCTTAACTATGGTGTCAGGTTAGTGTGTGTCCTTTTTTAACGTGTTGTGTTTGTCCTCGTTCGCCGCCCAAGTTTAAATAATGTTTGTTATTACACTGTTTCTACGANCTTTTTTAACGTGTTGTGTTTGTCCTCGTTCGCCGCCCAAGTTTAAATAATGTTTGTTATTACACTGTTTCTACGACTTCATCGTTAGGGCGTTAATTTTTTCAATTGTTTGTCATCCTTTTTTTGTAAAGTTTCTAATGGTCGGAGTTTTGACGGGTCCCAAACGACTGCCTCCCACCGTAACTGTTTTAATTGTTTTTAATATTATTTGATTGGAAATGGAGGCTTTGATGGACAATTCTTGCTGCCCTCCTTTCTGTAGTACTTTAAAGTTAAATGGGTGCTGTAAATAATTCTAAGTCAAGAAAGGATAGTAATTTTGAGCTGTTGTGTGGGAGAAGAAAATTTCGGATCATTATAAAATAAATTGTTGTAATGGAGCAGAGATGCATTTTATTGGTGCTTCGACACTAGTAATGCATTTTTATGAATTGTGTCAATTGTACGAATTATTAATGATTTGTTACTAATTGTGATCACTTTTTATCCACGCCTGAATTTTATTTACACTAAATTTTATTAGTCTTTTTTGGGTAGTTTACCACTCAACTTTGTATTCTTTCTTAAAATAAAAAGTCTTCAAGCTTGTCTGTAATTATTTGTGAACTTGTCACATAGCGACCACAACTTTCGTTGGTATTTATTCCACTGTGGCCAATGTTGCGTGTGCTGCCAGAAAGTCCAGTGCGGACATTGTATGGATTTACTAAAAAACCTTTTGAGGACTCTAGAAACAAGGATGTTAGTAATATGTGATAGCAGGGATTATGCAAGTAAATATGGTAAGTTTCTTAACAAAGTATATTATTTTTCTCAAGCAAAGCAATGCATTTTAAATTTCTGAAGTTTTCAGGCAAATTTACTAAGTTACGGTTTGTATAGTGTGTTCGTGGTAAAGTGAGCACTTTTAAAGCCCTTGTTACTTTTTCTTTTCAGCCATATTTAATTCTATAATCACCTTTTTAAATCATTATTACCATTTAAGTAATAAACACAGTGTTTATATTCCACAGCACTCAGAAAATAATGTCTAAAACTAAAATTAAATATATTTATTGACTATTATTGTAAATGAAAGGGCTTTCAAAAGTGGTCACTTTACCATGAATGGCCTATAATAAATATGACATACATGTGGTGTGTATACTATGTGTTAAAAGGCAGTAGTACTTAGTTCAACAATAGGATCTATGTAGAGATGTTGGAATACTAGAAAAATAGTAGTTCACTGTCTGTTTTATATATTTTGCAGGTCTTGATGGAATGATTAAGATGTGGTATTTTGAAACAATTGACCAGGCAGATCCTCCTGAGCATGACAGTTTTATAGAGGTTGAGCCAATGTTTCAATGTGAGATCGGATGCAGTGGAGCTGTAGCATCCATAATGTGTATGGTGAAGAAGACAGACAGGCCTGATGATCACTTCTGGTATGCACAGGTCGGACATTTCTCATATTCTTACAAGAAGTTACGTTATGTATCTTGTATTTATTAAAGCTAAAGATAGAACTTTTTGTGCAGGATGCTAATGGTGGTATCTGGGAGGTGGACTTGAATGTAGATGATGCAAATGAACAACCAAAGCAGTTGCTAGTTTGCCATGCAGGTAGCGTGGTAGACATAGCCGCATCTCCGTGTGGACCATATCTAGCATCTCTTGGTGAAGATGGAAGACTGTTCTTCTACAACTACATGGATAAAAAACTTGTGTCCACCAAACAGTTTGCAGCCAAGGGAAGGTGTCTTATCTGGCTACCTCGTAATGTAAGTTGTAGATTGGTTTTACAAGCAGAGGAAAGTTTTGAAATGGTACTTCATTGAAAGGATTTTGTTCTATTTGACTTTTGAAATGTAATAAGTATATAAGCTCAGTAGGTACTGCCAAGATTGTTTATCATATTAGTTTGTATTTTTTGTAGTTTTGTGATAAAATTATGTGCCATATTTTATGAGCATAAAGGTCCTTGTGGTCATAGACATTTGCTATGCTAGAGTGTGGCAAGTACATTAATCTTAACTGCTGGGTATGCTACCAGTATTGATGTGAGATTGAAAACAATTATTTATTTATTTACTTATTTATATATTTAATGTGTATAACAACAGAGAATTTCAGATAACACAAAAGTATTCTAATTTGGATCAAACTGAGGAGTAGTATAGGCCTAAAAAATAATAGGGTCTGGTATAGATGCAGCATAAGTAAAGAATTTAACTAAACCTGTATGCTTGGAGGTACTAGAAGCTAAGTTTTCGACATGTGCATGGAAAAGTAGCTTATGATCTAATAATATATAAAGGTCGGTGAGTACAGCTGTTTGCTTCTATTTAAGAGTGTATAAATTTGATTTGTTGGAAAACATTTCCTTGTGAATGTTATGGCAAGTGTCTTTTCTAAATTTGATTGCATGAGATCAGTCTGGCACGAGTCAGAAATAGCTTCTATGTATTTTTGGAGCAGGTGACAGTCAAGTAAATGTCTTAATGTTTTTACTAATTTCTGAATCATCAGCAAACAGTAGACATAGGGAATGTTTGAGAACTTTGGGTGTATCTTCTGTGAAAATAATAAATAGAAGGGCAAAGAGGTGGCCTTCTTAAGAAACACCTACTGGAGCTGGGTAGGGCGTGGAATGTTCACTCTAGATCTGCACTTAATAAATTCTGTTTTCAAGATGGATTTGAATTAATTTCAGTATATTTGAGCCAAGGCTGATATTCTTAAGTTTAGTGAAGTACGTAATGGTTGACTGTGTAATAATCTTTTGACAAATCAAAATATTTTGNGGCTGATATTCTTAAGTTTAGTGAAGTACGTAATGGTTGACTGTGTAATAATCTTTTGACAAATCAAAATATTTTGCGTCTACTGTAGAAGTTACTTCTTTATACAGGGCGATCTTGAACTACAGATACAAACAATGTGAGGATGCATGCAAATTGCAAAATGAGATAGAAAACATGGTACAAGCTATGTCCTACAGTCATTTATAAGGACTAGGTGATCATGAAAATCAATATTTCAAATAGTTTTAATTCAAATTAATTAAACCTACTTGAGNGGCTGATATTCTTAAGTTTAGTGAAGTACGTAATGGTTGACTGTGTAATAATCTTTTGACAAATCAAAATATTTTGTGTCTACTGTAGAAGTTACTTCTTTATACAGGACGATCTTGAACTACAGATACAAACAATGTGAGGATGCATGCAAATTGCAAAATGAGATAGAAAACATGATACAAGCTATGTCCTACAGTAATTTATAAGGACTAGGTGATCATGAAAATCAATATTTCAAATAGTTTTAATTCAAATTAATAAAACCTACTTGAGATGAAAGATCAATTCCGTGATCTGAAATCTGCGAATGGTTGTTGGGTAATATCATCACAATTCATTGGGAAAGTAGGGGGTGTCATGTTAGTATCCAACAAATGTATGTAACCGTTGGGTGTTTATCGTGTTTGATAACATCATAATCTGTGTACATTAATGTACAAAATTGTTGCCTTGGTGTAACTCTCTTAGGGGAACTATTGTTGAGAACACGGACAAAATTTATAAGGGCACAGTTGCCTGCCTGCCAGGTACCAACTTAAGTTTAACAATTAAGTGTTGGCTACCATATCATTATATTGATCTAGAGCCAAATTGCTTATAAAGTTAAATAAAATTCCACCTTTATATTTAAGGAGCATATGTATTACGTTTTTAATAGTGATGGGTCGGTTTGGTTCTTCGGTTCCAATTTATACCGGTTCTTGAGGTTTGACTCGGAACCGGTTTTAGGTTAACAACTACTCGGTTCTCGTTTCTACACAGTCATGGCAAAACTGTCATTACAAAAATAACTACCATATTTACTTGCGTATAGCGCACTCTTTTTTCCAAAACGAAGGAATAACTTTCTGGGGTGCGCGCTATACAAGAAAAAAAAGGAGTGGTAGTCGTAAACTGTTCAGTGATGTTTAGAAGGAAGTGTAAGGGAAAAGTCTGTTATCTCATGTCTCGCTCTTACATCATCACTCCTCTCCCTTCTCTCTCTTTATCACTCAGCCCTCTCCAGTAAGCAACACTGCTAGCCGATCAATACATTCCTCCAAGCCTTCTTTGTTTCCCTGTAAGCCAAAGGATAAACAAAATTCAATGGTGGCGGCTGGTTGAGAAAAAAGGGGAGGGGGGGGGGAGAAAGTAAGAAGCGATGGTTTTTTTAGAGGTGTTACATTCCAGCACTGCAAAAAAACCAGCACATCACTGCATAAAAGAAGCAAAAAAAAAAGGAAGCAGACCACTTAGTCAATGAGTAAAAGAAGCAAAAATAATAATGAAGCCGAAGCCGGCCACCCACCTCAGTTGTTGATGTTTTTTTAACGACCACAGGTTACTGTTATTGTACAGCACACCACAACGTTTTGGCTTTTAGCTCCACAAGTTACTTAATTAAAGTATTTTCCAAACGTATCACAATCACCACATATTGAAAAAAAAAAAAAAAGAGAATAATTTGTTACATATTTACTAACCTTAAATAAATTCTATACAACAAGTTTATCTGTATACCTTAAATCTTATCTTCACACTTTGTTATTGTTAAATACTTCCATAGGTTAAATAAAACATTTAATGAATTTTACCTTCATTGGTTTAATGAAGTTGCAAGCAAAAGGCAAGTNCTTCCATAGGTTAAATAAAACATTTAATGAATTTTACCTTCATTGGTTTAATGAAGTTGCAAGCAAAAGGCAAGTATTCAAAATAGAACCAAATACTGGATGGTTATAAATTTAAGTAGAATCGGTACCGGAACCGGAACCGATATTTTTTGTTATTCGACCCATCCCTAGTTTTTAACATACAATATTTAAGTTTCTCCAATCAAATCTAGGTTCTTTAAAGTTCAGTAGTAATAAAATGGTTTTTATAGTATACTAACTTATAGCCTAATTTAGTGAAATAATAACTGTATTTAAAAGTTTAATAATCTGACAGCATGTAAGTGTTTCCAATTAAAAGGTATTTGTTACAGTTAATTTTGATTTCTGTCTAAATACATTCCAATTTAGGATCTTCTGAGTTATTTATACAAACAGATGATGTAATAACATTCTCATTTAATGCAATCAATACACATCCACTTGTGTCATTGTTGGTTAGCTATAAGGGATTGTGCGTGCGGGGAGCTGCCGCCTGCTTAGCAGTGTTGGTGCACCTACTAGATTGTCTGTACGGCACGGCCAGCCGTGAGGCCTTCTGCCGTGCAAGACGATAGTGGCAGATGTGCTGGACGGGGATGGAGATTGCGGTGCGGTNGCCAGCCGTGAGGCCTTCTGCCGTGCAAGACGATAGTGGCAGATGTGCTGGACGGGGATGGAGATTGCGGTGCGGTTGGACACACTACTATATTTACCCATCTACCACACACACATTTTTTCCTAAAAACAAATTTTGAAAGTAGAGGTTTGTGTCTTACATGGAGATAAAACTTTTGGAAAAAAGTTGAGCACTTGAAAATAGTCTGGTTTGTCTTAACATAGACGACAGCTTTTCCCTCCTGCCAACAAGCTCGTGGGTACATCAGGAATGGTTGTGCCAGCCACACGACCTTGGCGGAACAAAACAAATAATTGTTGTGTGTGTAGAGTATTAGGGTAGCTCTCAGGCTGGCAGGTGAGCAGTCTATACAGTTTCAAAGCTTTTTTATGTTGTACATAGACAGTAGTTTTGTAACCATGACTTACATTAGAAAAAGTGATGACATGTTTACCATGTAGTATGGGACTGTGTTGCACACAATCACACATTCCTCTGGGAAGTTGGAAGTCCGTACGGCAAGCTGCACGAGTCAAGTGTTGGTAAATCAAGTGTCCATCACATTTTAAAGCAAATAAAGGGGAAGCCCTACATTCCCACGTTACTGCACACTACATATGAAGACAACACAGATAGTTGTGTCGAATTCTGTGAGTGGGTTGTAAACATGTAACACGACAAAAAACATCTTACTTTCGTGATGGTTTGATCCAATGAGGCAACTTTTAAATCGAATGGAACTGTCAACTATCACAATTGTGTGTATTGGGCCAATGAAAATTCCATATTGCTGTGGAGCAAGCAGTTAATCTTCATGGACTAGCTGTGTGGTGCAGTATATCTCCTGGAGGACTTGTGAGGCCTTTCTTAGAGATAACAGTGACATGTGAAAGTTATGGTACCATGTTGTATGAAAACATAGTGCCAGCTGTTCACCAACTGTACCCAGGATGGTGCACCCCACATTACCATTGAGATGTACGGTCACTCCTGGATGAAACATTTGTTGGGAGGTGGATAGGCAGACGAGGAAGTTTACAACAAGATCTCCATATTTAACATGTAGATGTTTATCTGTGGGGAACTCTGAATAACACTGTGTATGCCACAAAGCCACGGACACTGGATGCCATGAGAGACGTGGTAGTGATATCCTGTGAATCCACCCACATGGAAACCATAGCTACCATTTTTTGTTGTGTTCTACAGTGCTGCAAATTATGTCTTGCTTGTGATTGCAGACATATTGAACATTTGTAAGTGTTATTAACATTCACGCACACCCAACATTGATTTTATAACATTACATAGAAGCAGTCTCATCAGATTGTCTTGCGTAGTTTCTCTGTTAATCACAATCAAAGAACATAAACATTAATTAAGGATTCGAGATAGCTTGGTATTCAACTTTGGTTGTGACGTAACACATATATTGTCTTGGTTTGCAAATGACTCCTTTGACAGATCCCATTAAGTAGTCAACAGTAGTGCTGAGCCGATACAGATTCTTACAGATACCGGTACAAACCGATATTTCCTTGCCGATACATCCAATATCCGATACTGATACAATAAACATATGAGTAATGGACTGAAGGACTTCTACTAGCACTAAAAGTATTTTGGGAAGCTGATGGAAATCTGTGTTGTCAGTGTCACACAATGTACTATTTGATGCNCTACTAGCACTAAAAGTATTTTGGGAAGCTGATGGAAATCTGTGTTGTCAGTGTCACACAATGTACTATTTGATGCTTTAAGCAAACATACAAAACAATAGGTAAATTAGTTTCATATAAATTCTTCAAAATTGGAGAATAAAAGCAGCACAAAAAAAAAGCTTAAGTAATGTATTTCTAATTTTATGTCATGGTAACTTAAGCAATTTATGTTTTTAAATTTATCAAATAGAAAATATTAAATCTGCAAGGTTGTGTATCACATTTCTTAGCATAATTTAACTTTGTTCATATTCACAAAATTAAAAGTTATTAATATGTATACTTTTTAAATTCAGCACTCCCTTATTTCCTGAGAGTAAAATTGAAGAACTGCCAGTTCCTAGGTTATGAATGTCAGACACATTGCTTTGAAAAGGTTTTAAATACTGAAATAACAAGGTGGAGCTGAAGTATGCCCTGCAAAGCTGGTAATTCGGTGACCTGTAATACAGGCTATAGATTGCTTTCTCTAGCAGCGCCTGCCACAATGGACCACTGTGGGGTGGGAGCTGTATCTCTCTTCCTCACTCTTCCCATAGATGATTATCTCACACCAGGGTAGCATTTCCTCCCTCCCTTTTTCTACCTGGAGTGACAATATCAGTTTAGTACTTGGAATAAGAACTGGCAACTGCTGACTCAAAATGGCAGCAGTTGAGCCTGTCTTACTCCAACATTGCCACCTTATCATCTTCTGGTTTAACATCACGCATAAATGAAAAATGAAAATATTGGGTCTCAATATCTGCTAAATAGAAAATCGGTTCGGGTGGGTTCCTATACTGTAATATCAGCCAATATTTAATATCTGGTATTGGTATTGGCTCACTTCTAGTCAACAGTTCTTTGAAATGCACGTGATGCTACTTTAATACGAAAAAACACTTGTGTCACTCAGTGTGGCATTGAACAATCTTCACTATTAGTACCCGAGAAGTTTCTTCATTTGCTGAAACTTGAACTTACGCTCCTGAATCAATAGTTTCATAGATTACCAGAGGCAGGCATGCATCCGGAAGATAAGTATGGGCTTGTCCAGAGTGGCTGGCAAGGGGCATTTTCCCCTCCGCAACAAAGAATAGTAACAGCACAATCTTCTCAAGGTGTCTGTGTTGTTTATTAATGCATGGAAGCTGTGCTCTCCATTATTACACAACATTACCTATAGGATAACTAAAGCATTCCGCATTAACATATATTCTTTTCTAAATTGCCTTAACTCTATGGGATAAGGTGTTTAAGAATTAATGTTAACTTTAGTTCACTGTTGTTTACACACTCAAGGTCAATGTCTTTCAGCGTGCAAATACTATGTACGTGGGTATAAGGAGTTGCATGGCACCCATAACTTTTTTCAGCCGAGGAACAAACAAATGGACATAGAGCTTTTTAGAAATAGCTTATAAAGTATATTCCAATGGTTTTCAGATTTATAATCTTATGTTTCTACCATCAACCAAAAAAAAGAAATGCAAGTGATTCACAAGTTGCACTCATTAAAACACTTTTTGGATTCTGGGCCCATAATCTGTAAAGAATTTCACTTTTATTTAAATCATAATCAAAATTCATTGTTGCTGAATTCATCCAGAAATGCATATACACAGAGTAGGTAGAAAAATATGGTAACAACATACAAACCGTATGAAAACCAAACAAGAAACATTTATATTGTGTGTGTGTGTGTGACACACGAATGGTACCACCAGGGCAACTTAGCTGTCTCCGGTCGTGACAAGGCCTGCTCGATGATGGGTTCCGTGTCTGCTGGCAGGAAGCCTGTAAAATCTAGCGATATCTCTTCGGTGGCAAGCCTGGCATCCTCCATTGGAATTCCCAAAAAGTCCGGGGATCAGGTTAGGGAACAGCGTGTACCCCACGGCGGTCTTAAGTGCGTAGGCATGGCGACCTCGTCATCCCTGGGTGCAGGATCTCCAGGTATGAACCCTGCGAACCCCGTAGGTGTAACTGGAGTGTCGAACCTGCTGACTTGGGGTTGGCGAGGTTGGGGTTGCAAACCCTGCATTCAAGTCTTCCTTGTCCTCCGGGTCTTGTGGCTCCGGGGGGCATCTGTACCTAGCTCAGCGCTGTCGTGATTTGAGTCACTTGCGGTGCGCAGACTGTTGCTGTGAATTTTCTGCGGCGGCCTACCGCCCCTAAGCTGTACGAGGTAGGATGCAGTGCCTGCACTGCCAACAAGGCCTGAGGAGCTATCCTTACACAAAACTGTCTCTGCCCTGCTGATAAGGGGTGTATGCATATGTACACGTGCTGCCTCGGCTGAATCTTTAAAGGAAGGGAGGGGGGGGTGCGCTTCGTCTCTCTCATGCTGCAACCCCCTTTTCACCTGGTCTTGCACTTATAACTGGCCCAGCCTGTAGGGCTCACCCTTGCAGCAACTGCACCGGTGACACGTCAGTCATGGCAGTGGTGCATTTGCGCAAGCAGAACAGTGCCCAAGGTAGGTGCACATCCCACTTTGGGTGGTCTTCGTCGATGTGCACCTGCAACTGGACCTTCATCATCTTATTCCAGCGCTCAGTTGGGTTACCCTACGGTTGATTTAGTACCTTATGCACCAACGGGCGCAGTCCATCTGCCATATGCGGCCCGCGAACTGGGTGCCATTGTCGGTCAGAAGCTCTCAGAGATAACCGCAACAGGCAAAGCACTCAGAATCCAGTAGGTGGGTGATAGTGTCGGCCCAGATGTTATTAACTGACTAGCAGGTGAAGAGGTCGGTCACGACAATGATGAAGCGTTTGCACCTGTTGGTTCTCAGGTAGGAGCCCATGACGCTGAGGGCGACTGTGTAAAACATTTGGGTGGGTTCCCTAGGGCGTTGCTGTTCTGCTCCGTCGCGGTGACAGGTCTTACACATCTGGCACTCTACACATGCGTTCACATACTGGCGGGTTTCCTTGTTGACCCCCGGACAGTGGAAATGTTTGCCCATTGCGCACCTTGTCTCGTCATCAAGGCATTCGCTCTGGTCGCCCAGCTGCTACAGTACCGCACCTAAACCCTCCTGGCTTTCATCCATCTGCATGTATTAGCAGCAGGAGTAGTCAGGGCGGGTGAGTAGGTGGCAATCGTGAAACTTACGCTTCAGTTCATCAATTGTCAGCTGGTGGCGTCCGTCCAACGGTACCAATACTTATGTGACAGTAGGTCGGTCATGGGTGTCATGACAGTGACAAAGTCCAGCTTGTAATTGTGAAGCCAGTTCACAAGCCCAACGAATCGCTGCAGCTGTTTGCATGGGTGGGAGCTTACTGTCAATCAGCTGTAATTATTCTGTGGATGGTTGGTTTCCCAGCACATCCACAACGTGCAGACACTGCACTTTTGGGGGAGGGGGGGGGGCACAGGTGCGGCTATGGGTCTTGAGTCTGTCAATCACGAGTGAAAGGTGGTGGGCATGCTCCTCCCATGACTGGGATCATATCACCACATCATCAAGGTATGTGGCAGTAAACAGGTCATTGTACCTTTCCATCACCTGTGTCATGAGCGCCTGGAAGTTTGCAGGGTTATGCTGCAGGCTGAAAGACATGGAGCGAAACTGGAACCACCAGCCTCCAGCATGAGCGTAGTCTTGGGTCTGTCCTCAGGTCTGATGGGGATTTGCCGAAAGTTGGATTTAAGGCCTATGAGGAGAAGACTTTGGCCTGTTCCAACCCTGCTAGCGTGTTCGCAATGTTTAGCAGGGGTGGAGGCGCATTCGCAGTTAGTTTGTTCACGGGCTTGAAATTGACACAGAACGTAAGCATACAGTCTTTTTAATCCACCATGACTACTTGACATTTGTACGGGCTCTCACTAGGCTCGATCATGTCATCCCTAAGCATCTCCGTGACCTGGTCTAAAATAGCCTGTCATGTGGGGCCCATCATAATTGATTGGTCTCACAAAAATGGGAGGTGTCTAACATGGTCAGAATCTTGCGCTGAGTGATGGTGGTTCGCCACAACGATTCCGACTCCACAAACACGACAGGATGTGGGTTCAACACAGACTGGAAAACTGGCACGTGCTTGGGCGTACCCCTGTGACTAAATTCGTCCAGCAACATGAGTCACCTAAAGGGGAGTAGGGGAGGTGGTCTTGATACCATAAGCAGTACGTTGGCCGGCAGTGCCGACATGGAGTCGCTTCTTGCTTACCTCAATGTTGGCGTCTTGCTCACGCAGCCAAAACTGACCCAGCATGACGTGCTCGCTCAGCCCCTCTACCGCAAGGGCAGTGGCGGTAGTGGCCATGTCGCGTATCCGGACCATGATGGTGGTCCGTCCCCGGATCACTGCCGGTGGACCCCTGATGGCGAGGTAGAGTACCCGCAGTTGTTAGGCTGGCATGAGGTGGGCGGTGATGAAGTTGTGCGTCGCCTCTGTGTCTATCAGGGCCACCCTCGGCTACCTGTCATTGTCCACCAGGATGTGAAGCAAGCTCCTGTCGCTCGCTATGATTTGGCCCCCAGGATGGGGGAGTTGTTGGTTCCTGTGTCATCATGGAGTGATGCTAGCTAGTCATTTCCAAGGAGATGCGGTCCAGCCTGCCTGGCGCCTCCTAGCGTCAGTTTCCCAGCTGTGTTGCCCCTGCCTTGTGGTAAGCACCCCCGGGGCAGCATTGGCAGCAGGGTGGGAGGTGGTCGCCCGACTTGTGGCTGCATCCATGTCTGTGTGGCACGACCTGTCCGCGAGGCCCTGGATGTTGTGTTGTTGGCAGCTGGAGTGGCGGCAGCGCAGTGTGACACAGCTTACACAGTTCTCCTCCAGGTCACACTCCACCACACACGCCTGGCGGATGAAGACTTCCACACCCAGTGTGTTGACTCACAGACGTGTTGACGGAGCTTCGGGTGCAGGAGCTCAAGGATCAGTTATTGGGAAGCTTCTTCCCTCTCGCCCTCAGGCTGACAATGGAACAGGTGTGCCTGCCTACGCCTCTGCGTACTCGCCTTCTGCCTGTTGCTGACACAGCTCCATACAGCACATGACTCTTCCCTTGTCATCATTGAACCGGTATTGTATTGCCCGCATGAACTCTGACGGCATCTTGAAAGCGCCGGTGCGTGGCCACCAATCATTGGCAATGCCATGGAACTGATTCACCGTGCAACTTGAGCACACTTTTATAGGTATTTCATGCTTGGAGAATGGCATAATGCCCCCTTCCCACGTGTTACAAGATGCATGTCCGGTTTTGGCACAATGTCCAGGTGGGTGCGCAGCACGAAACAGGTCTCACAAGTAAAGAAGCACATGGTTTGGAGGCCTGATCGAAGTCCAGTTCGTTAGCCTCTTAAATACCAGAGCTTGCCCACACCTTTCTGTCCAATGAGTTAAATGGTAAAGAATTCAAAAGAGTACAAAGATCAACATGTTTCACAATTCATATTGGTTTATTCCAATTCGCAATAATTATGAACACTTGACAGAGAAAGATAGAAGACTAGACACAACCTTAAAGAGAGTTGGGCATGAGAACTAAATCGGCTTGGCGGAACCAGTCTCTGAACAGGTTGTGGCACTTGTACACCACTCATGAACACGAAAAGTTCGTCATTCGCTGTCGTAAATTGGAAAAAGGAGATATAACTGGTTGAAGGGCATAATTCCAAGTTACGAGCAATTAAAAAAAAAATACGAAATACTTACATTATAACAAGCAAANACTGGTTGAAGGGCATAATTCCAAGTTACGAGCAATTAAAAAAAAAATACGAAATACTTACATTATAACAAGCAAATAGGAATTTTGAAAGTTAGGTGCCAAAGGAACAATTTTGAAGAACACCCACTAAACTAAGTACTAAAACCATAGGCACCATATTACGCCTGCCTCATAATGGGTACTGACACGCACACCGCACACACGACTACTAGACTAGCAAAGAGATATTACATTTCACAGCAAATAACGAAGCAAGAATGAGTAAAGCCTAGCAGACAGCTGGCCAGGCAGGCACAGCACAGCACTGCGCAGGTGCAAAGGGGAAGGGAGGCAGGCAGGAGCAAGATGAGTGAGGGAGAGGGTGAGAGAGACAAAGGAAAGAGTCCAGTAGGGGCTGCTGCCACCACTCAGAACCGAGAGCAATAAATCACAATGACNGTGAGAGAGACAAAGGAAAGAGTCCAGTAGGGGCTGCTGCCACCACTCAGAACCGAGAGCAATAAATCACAATGACAACACGCAGTTGCCTGTGTGACGAACTGTAAAAGTCCGGAAAAACGAAGGGGCAGTTTAATGCAATGCATATGTTGTTTGAAGATAACTGACGTGGCATTGATAGTGTCAACTGTGCTCCATACCCAAGCAGTCAGCTCTTCACCTAGGTGTCAGGTGTTGCATACACAACTGATTTAATGTTGGCTCAAAGTTAGAACTCAGGTGCTGCATATCAGGTGAGTGTGATGGCATTGCATGGGTCCACCTCTGCCAATCCACCAGTTTGAATACCATGCACTGAGGTGTTGAAAAACTGCAATGACAAAATAAAGCAGGGCCGCATCCGGCTGGAACCACATCGCCTGACGTACACCCAGAGGCACATCTTCAGAGTGCAGCAGCGACGACTCCTGCGGAATGTCGAGGTGTGCAGCAGTGCCGAGATCAGCAGAGAAGACATATGGAGCAGTTACAAAGTTGCCAGCAACTCCAGCTCAGACATTCACAGAGACTCTTCCTTAATGGTTTACAGTGCACATGTTACATTGTTTTTTGGCAGTTCAGGCATGACTGTTTTGACTGTTTAAGAACTCGCCTCGTCATGAAAGTGGCTTCACAGGACCTATACTAGGAATACCATTGTAACATCTATTTGCAGAACACCAGCGTTTCAATAAGTCAACTGGAAACAGTGTCTGCATGTGCTGTAAACTGTTGGGTTGACTAACTACTAGTGTTTTATCTTCCACATTACCATGTATCCAGCACCCATTCTGTGTGCTAGGTCCCAGGTTTGTCCCTACATACCAAACGATGTGACAGTGGTAAACCTTCTGACTCACATTCGAGAGGATATATGTTCCAATCCTTCTCTAGCTATCCTAATTTTTCTTTTCCAAGGTTTCTCAGAATGACTTCAGGCATATGCTGGGATGATTCTGTACTACAGGCTATGGCTGATTCTTTCCCTGTTCCTGCTTCTCTGAGCAACTTTCTCTGTCTCTAATGACCTTGCTGTCGACGAGACAACCTTGCCTCTCTACCTTTGCCTCTACTTGCTCCAGACACTACATCTTTTAACCTAGAGATGAGCATTTATTATTTAGTCTTAGTACTGAGCATCACCACCATGAGTNTCCAGACACTACATCTTTTAACCTAGAGATGAGCATTTATTATTTAGTCTTAGTACTGAGCATCACCACCATGAGTGTGCCACATTCCCGCTCCCTCTGTTTGTTGTGAATACATTATGTGCATTGGGTGCTGTCTGTTGGGTCTCTACCACNTCCAGACACTACATCTTTTAACCTAGAGATGAGCATTTATTATTTAGTCTTAGTACTGAGCATCACCACCATGAGTCTGCCACATTCCCGCTCCCTCTGTTTGTTGTGAATACATTATGTGCATTGGGTGCTGTCTGTTCGGTCTCTACCACNCTGCCACATTCCCGCTCCCTCTGTTTGTTGTGAATACATTATGTGCATTGGGTGCTGTCTGTTCGGTCTCTACCACTGTTACTAGCACGTCTATGTACTTCCCCACACACAAGGACTATAATGTGTCGGCCCCCCACAAGCTGCCCACCAGCATATCGATAGGCCACTATCACGTGCAAGAACATTGTGACTACACGCGAGTATGACAGTCCACACATGTAGCCTATTTGCCCCCACATATTGCCATCCCCCATTTTGTCTGGACAGAATCTCATTAGTCTATGGGTTCTGTATTGCGAAATGTTATATTTGCGCCCTTTTACCTTACCCTGATGTTTATTATCATATGTTTGAATGCATCTGGTACATAAAGATTGTGTGTTTTCGAAGCAGCGTTGTGTTTATTTTATTATTATAACCATAAAGTATCTGCTGGGTGTGTTTGCTGTAACAGGTAGTCAATGGTGGAAATATTTTAGCAGCTGGCTTCTCTGATGGAGTGATACGAGTACTAGTGTTGTCACTTCGGGAGTTGGAGAAGGCCGGAAACGGAGCAGTGGAGGCAGCGATGCTGGTACAAGTTGTGAAGCCTCACGTCAAGGTGCAGTGGAGTTTCTCGTACTGCTGTCTTACTTGTCTTTGTGTTTGTGGCCAGGCTGAGCAAGTTGTGTTTGTGTGCTGTAGCCTGTCACAGTACTCAGCGTTAACCCTCGAGGCTCCGTCCTTGTCAGCGGAAGTGTAGACAACACTATATTTGTACACCAATTACTTAGAAAAAATCAACATGTGTCACTGGTTCCTATTGGCTTTGTGGAAGTACCAGACTGTGTTACATTCATTGACTGGAAACCAAACAAAGTAAGTATAGGTAAAAATATTAGTAACTGCTTGAATTTGAAGTATTTTATTGGTTTTATTGTCATATATATTTCTTACTAGTATGAAAAATGATAGAACATTTTACACAATAGTGTTATACCAGTTCTTATAGTTGTGTTTTTGATATAGAAAATTTTTTTATGTACGTAACACTTTAGTTCATTGTAATTTATGAAGCACTTTTGAAAGTATTGACAAGTATAATTTATGGTTTNTTATGTACGTAACACTTTAGTTCATTGTAATTTATGAAGCACTTTTGAAAGTATTGACAAGTATAATTTATGGTTTTTTCCTTCTTGCGATAAGCAACATTACTATCATCATGCACAATTGAGAATAGTTTGCACACTTGTTGCAAGTGATGTAATGAACTTGTCAAAAAAAAAAGTTAATGTTTTGCTAATTTGTTTTTTCATAGGTNTTATGTACGTAACACTTTAGTTCATTGTAATTTATGAAGCACTTTTGAAAGTATTGACAAGTATAATTTATGGTTTGTTTCCTTCTTGCGATAAGCAACATTACTATCATCATGCACAATTGAGAATAGTTTGTACACTTGTTGCAAGTGATGTAATGAACTTGTCAAAAAAAAAAGTTAATGTTTTGCTAATTTGTTTTTTCATAGGTGTAACACAAAAAGAAACCAATTAATGCAGCTGCATTCAATAATAATTCACCACCAACATTACTGTTTGTTTTTATATCAGAATACCCTTATTTATAGCTAGTAATTATTTTGGAAGTTGATTTCATAAGGGCTTATTTAAATACAAAATGAGTTGTAGTTGAAAGTTAATTTAAGCTGCATTAAAATGTACACACTAAACAACAGAACACTGGAAAAATTTACAACCAACCATGGCTAGTTTAGAGATGACATAACAAGATGGTGCTGGTTCTTTATGCCAAAACATGTGAGAGCCATTATCATTTTCCTTCGTGTTGCAGTAACCAATGCCATCACGACCACCATCTTTGCAAGTTTGTCATTCATTGACTTCCTTTACCATCCAGACTCTGTAATTTCAGCCCCTCAGGCTGATAAAAGTTTTCTTATATTGTCATTTTTTTGTGTGCGCTCTTGCTTTCTTCCCTCCCAGTCTCTCATGATTAACAACTCAACAGCCATCCCCCCGATTCCCATGTTATCAAACTTTCTGTAGTCTGCAGGAATATTTATTGTTCTGAAGCAGCTACAAAATTCACAACATTTTTTTATGTTTTTGACTCAAATAGCTTATGCACTATTCTGTGTTAGTAGGAACATCCTTTGGTTTATGCTAGCATTAGTTGTGGAGTTTGTCTTTTGAAAATTGTTGGGCTGTTCATAATTTCTTTGTTATTCTTCAAAGCAACGGTATGATTTTAATTTTACTTCTCTTGTGTAATTGACATACTGTTATAGTTTTGTATTATATTATCCAAACATGTAATATAGGACATGCATGCATATTTGTGGTTTGGTTAATGGGTTTTGGTATAATTATGAATTTATTGTAAAATATTGAGTATGGTTCTCTTTGAGTACAAGAAAATTTGTAATATGCAAGTTTTTATTAGAATGACCTTTGACAGTGAAGGTAGCAATCACAATCTCTGTACATTTTAAAACCTTTGTATTTGTGAAAGTCGCAAGTTTTTCCCATCCATATTTTTTTAATGGTAGAATACTTTTCCCTTTCATTGATTATCCTCTATCATGGTTTAGGTAGGAGTTTATGCTCAAGACTACATATTCCAGTTTTTTATATGCACATAGTTGCATATGTTTTGCATAGTTATGCATAGTTTTGGGCGGCTCTTAACATCGAGGTNAACAACAGAACACTGGAAAAATTTACAACCAACCATGGCTAGTTTAGAGATGACATAACAAGATGGTGCTGGTTCTTTATGCCAAAACATGTGAGAGCCATTATCATTTTCCTTCGTGTTGCAGTAACCAATGCCATCACGACCACCATCTTTGCAAGTTTGTCATTCATTGACTTCCTTTACCATCCAGACTCTGTAATTTCAGCCCCTCAGGCTCATAAAAGTTTTCTTATATTGTCATTTTTTTGTGTGCGCTCTTGCTTTCTTCCCTCCCAGTCTCTCATGATTAACAACTCAACAGCCATCCCCCCGATTCCCATGTTATCAAACTTTCTGTAGTCTGCAGGAATATTTATTGTTCTGAAGCAGCTACAAAATTCACAACATTTTTTTATGTTTTTGACTCAAATAGCTTATGCACTATTCTGTGTTAGTAGGAACATCCTTTGGTTTATGCTAGCATTAGTTGTGGAGTTTGTCTTTTGAAAATTGTTGGGCTGTTCATAATTTCTTTGTTATTCTTCAAAGCAACGGTATGATTTTAATTTTACTTCTCTTGTGTAATTGACATACTGTTATAGTTTTGTATTATATTATCCAAACATGTAATATAGGACATGCATGCATATTTGTGGTTTGGTTAATGGGTTTTGGTATAATTATGAATTTATTGTAAAATATTGAGTATAGTTCTCTTTGAGTACAAGAAAATTTGTATAATGCAAGTTTTTATTAGAATGACCTTTGACAGTGAAGGTAGCAATCACAATCTCTGTACATTCCAAAGATTTGTATTTGTGAAAGTCGCAAGTTTTTCCCATCCATATTTTTTTAATGGTAGAATACTTTTCCCTTTCATTGATTATCCTCTATCATGGTTTAGGTAGGAGTTTATGCTCAAGACTACATATTCTAGTTTTTTATATGCACATAGTTGCATATGTTTTGCATAGTTATGCATAGTTTTGGGCGGCTCTTAACATCGAGGTATTAAGAGCCTATGAGGGTGAAGCGAGGTGAGTATAGAGCAGCACCAGAATGGAAGGGCAGGGAAAATGGGAGATCCATGAGAAAATTTGCTGACCAGCGGCATTGTCCGACAAAATTTATTTATTATTTATGAACTGCTTAAAGGCGCAGTTAAAGCATAGTCGCCTTATTTTGCACTGGACCCATTAGATATTAACTTTCACGTGCTAGAAATTCAAACATTGTAATTACATATTAAAACTTAAGTATGTAACTTAATACAAATTAAACCAAAGATACAATTTAATTACTCATATGCAAAAATCCAGGAGCGATCCTGCCAGAAATAGAACCCAGTTTGCCTTGGTGGGAGACGGGTAGTCTGACCACTACACTACTGCAGCCCCTCATAGTGTGTAATACCAGTGGCTAGCCGGGGAGGGGGGGGGGAAATTGATGATCGTAATCACCCTTTACCTCCCAGGTTGTAAACAGTTGATATTACAATTATCAATATGCCTTTAATTGTTTTAAAAATTGTTAATTGCTATAAACTATAATGCATTGTATTATATTGTTTATTATTAAGTAATGTTTTTCGAAGTATTTGACCTAATTGTCAGCACCACCCTTCAACTCCAGTACTTAATCTTCTTTCTTTAAAACATGTGATGTTTGACTCCCAACTTCCTTAGAGTACAGTCACCAAATGCCATTCATTGTGCTGTAAGCAGAGCTGGTGATCCCTGCCACACACACCTCAGGAATATATCCTCTGACTGAGCCGCTCTGATATGTGTTGGTGCAGACAGTAATTTATGAGTAAAGTGACTAAACAATGTTTTGTGCTATGGGGAATATTTTGTGTGGCATCTAGTTTGGTGATATCAGTTTTAAAAGTATTTGTGTGCATGGCAGACCCCATGTTCATCAGGGAGTATCTCGCTGTGTGATTCAACGGGGACTACATGTCGCACCTACTGTAATGAATAGTGCTTTATTAACTAACATGGCAAGATGATAGTTTAGTGTTAGTTAAGTGAACCTGTCAAACTGTCAAATGGTTTGTTGCGATTTAATAGTGCAATGACAGTTTTATTTTTACTTAACATACATTAGAAATAACTATTCAGGTGCAATCTATCAGTCCTTAATGTTATTGTTGTTTTAAACTTGCCATCTGCATGTGGAAGTCTGCGCGCCCATCTACTGACTCCACTGTTGCTCTCGGCCAATTGCAAATCAGCCACTGAGGAGGCACATGTCTGGCCAGTGCTACATCACACTACACATCCTGCGAGCATCCTAACTTCCTCACTGTTTTGGTGCTACATCACACTACAAATCCTGCGAGCATCTTCACTTCCTCACTGTTGCGGTGCTACATCACACTACACATCATGCGAGCATCCTTGTTTCCTCACTGTTGCGGTGCTACATCACACTACACATCCTGCGAGTATCCTCACTTTCTCACTGTCGCGGTGCTACATCACACTACACATCCTGCAAGCATCCTCACTTCCTCACCGTTGCGGTGCTACATCACACTACACATCCTGCGAGCATCCTCATTTCTTCACTGTNTGGTGCTACATCACACTACAAATCCTGCGAGCATCCTCACTTCCTCACTCTTGCGGTGCTACATGAACATCCTGCGAGCATCTTCACTTCCTCACTGTTGCGGTGCTATATCACATTACACATCCTGCGAGCATCCTCACTTCCTCACTGTTGCGGTGCTACAACACACTACAACTCCTGCGAGCATCCTCACATCCTCACTCTTGCAGTGCTACATCACACTGCACATCCTGCGAGCATCCTCACTTCCTCAC
>NQII01005439.1:70005-142603 GCA_002778355.1 Clitarchus hookeri | reverse complement strand
CGTAGGCAGAGGAAGGGGGTAGGGGAGGGGTTGGACTAAAGTGAGTCTCTCTGCATGCTATTTCACTTTAAAATAGACTTAATATTCATGATGGAGTCAATTAGTCGGATTCATGGTTGAAGTTGCTATACAATGCTTTTTTTTTAACTGACTAATGGTAGCGACCTCTAAAACCTTTCCGAAAATTAAATTTATACAAAAAAATGTTTATATTTTAGGGTAGAGAATCATATGACAGGATGCTGCAGTAGTTTTTTAAAAAGTCGAAAAATAAGGACCACCCTATTGTAGTTGCATTGTTTTTTAAATACGGAATATCTGGAAAGGGTATATAAAGTAGTGCAGGGTCACACAACACACATTTTAAAAAGACGCCAGCAAATGACAGGGCACCGCTGAGAGTCTTTTAGAGGCTATGGTTGCCGATTAAGAGATAGCACGCCAATTCAGTGGCTTGCGCGTAGAAGCTATGAGACAGAGCAGTTAAGAATACAGAGGTGAAACAGCCGCTTGCACCGTGTACTCCGGCAGCACACACCTGCAAATGGTGTAGCTGGCCATTTGTTGGAACGCATTCGCCTCATAACCTACTCGCCACCCGGCAGCCTAGACTATTGCCTTTCGCAGCATACAGTAGCCAGTCAGACGCCCGGGCCGTCCCCAGACCACAGAATAGCGACGCCAGCATCAAAGGAACCGCCATTCCATTACGTTTATGTGTACTTATATATCTGTGTAAGCTGTGCTGAGTCTTGTGGTGCGAATGTTATAGCCCCAGCGCTACTACGCCTCGGACAAGAAAAACTCCAGCCATGCAGCATACTTATGTAGTTCTCAGTGAAAGCAAACTCCTATATGCAGCTAACACAACGGAATTAATACAAAACTATTACGCAGTACGAAAAAAATCCAATCGTGAATTCAATCCCACGTGAGATAACTGGTATTCATTCTGCCATGCGTGGTATTGCAGTACCTGTAATAAAAAAAACTGTCTGGACAATTTACTGTTCGAATAATATTTTGCTACGCTTGTATCGGCAGCGCACCGACTTGTGGTATTGTTTTTTTTATGGGATAATCTTCCTCCCGGCGAAAATACCACAGTTACCCAAATTTTGAATGATTATTTTTCACAAGACAAACTATTATATACTTTCATTCACAAGTAAAACTTATTTTAAAAACTATAAATTTTTATGATAATTTCGCACTTAGCTAGGTTGAATCGTAGAAGAGCATGCTGAACAGTTTAATGTTCAAAGTATGTTCAGTAAAACTTTAGAAAATAAAGCACAGATACATAAACCTAAACTAACTGGGAGACGGCCTCAGCTAATGTTTTCAAAATGTAAAACATTTGAATTTTGATAAAAAACCTCTCTTGCGTTTACAACCACCCATTTCTGAGAGAAGCATTCCACTGATTTCAGCCAGCAGGTTTTATCTAATTTGCATCGAGATTAGAAACTATGTTGTCTCGTGGTGACTGAAGGCCAATCAAGTATTACACCTGATCAAATTCACCCATTGAAGGCCGTGGACCACCGGAACAGGTTTCGTGGTCACGTTTTTTTACACTCATTATTTTTTTCCGTCACTTATATGTCTGTCTCTTACATTCTCTTTTTCTCTCCTCTCACGTGCACATTTTCTCTATCCTCCTCACATACATTTTCTCTTTATTTCACACACATCCAAAAAAAAATTTCTCACACATACGCACACACACTTTCATTCTCACACACTCATTTTCTCTCTCACGCACATTCCATATCACATTCCCCTCTCTCACATTGTTCTTTATGATATTCATATTCCGTCTCTCTCATTCTCTCTCGCCCTTACACTCCCAATCTAAGTCTGTCCGCATTGAACAGATTTAAATAAAATGTTAAATCTTAGGGAATTTAGCCAGTAGCCTATGCGTTCTTTTAATGAAAGTGGTTGACAAACACTACCAAATTATTTAAGTCCTAAATTGAAAGGTCCTGACTCCCGACTATCATAAAATGTGCTTCCTTCAATGAAATCACACTATAAAGAAGTTCTAATTTTTGACTCTCCGACAGAATTGAAATACACTTTTTATTATATCAGTTGTTCATTCTATCTGAATTTCGTTTTCTGCTCGAACTGTGTAAAATTTGGCATTCGAAATTTTTATGAAACTTGCAAGATAAATGAATCTGGTTAGTATTGGCTAACGAACATCCCTGAAGCCCAAAACCAGACTATGTTGCTCTCAGTGATTTTAACAACAGTCATCGCTGGTTTTTAACGACATGTAATTATTTAACGGCATCTGCCATATCTGCTTGATAAACGTTTCGTCTGTGTATATTGAAGATTCAAAATTCAAGCGTTTTGCTACACTTAGCCAACAAATTTATATTTCCGGCCAAACCGTTGAAGTAACTATAGTGTTCTGCCTGTATCCTAGTTATAAAATCCATAAAAACAGCAGGTAATAGAAGTTCGCTACAACACTAAATTTCTTGNTATCCTAGTTATAAAATCCATAAAAACAGCAGGTAATAGAAGTTCGCTACAACACTAAATTTCTTGGACTACATTTATGCATTTTTATAATCACACTAACTTGAAAGCTCGATTCAAAACATATTTTGCCNATAAATTTCTTGGACTACATTTATGCATTTTTATAATCACACTAACTTGAAAGCTCGATTCAAAACATATTTTGCCGAAATTCAATTCTGCCAGTTTTACCTTGACGTAATATCGTGTATATATCAAGGAGAGATTAATTTCTGATCATTTCCTTTCATATTTAAATTCCGTTCTGACAGGTGGTTATTTCTTGGGGTAATGGGGCTGACAGAAAAAAAAANCATTTCCTTTCATATTTAAATTCCGTTCTGACAGGTGGTTATTTCTTGGGGTAATGGGGCTGACAGAAAAAAAAAAGAATGTTTCGCATGCACAAACAATATTTGAAGAAAAAAAAGGGGGGGGTGTCAATTGTTCCATAACCTTTATCATACACAAAGCTGGTTAGCGGAAAAACGAGCATTTTTTAAAACAACCATTGCAAAAAGGCCCTGTTCCCTACTGCGTTTATCTTAATGTACACATTAATTAACAAACTAGTTTTCAATAAAGTTGGAACGATGTACGGAAAGTAGTTCAATGGCTGTTTTTGGACAATTAATATTATCGCAGTAATTTTATTTCGGCTTTTTATAGGAGCAAAAAAAAATAAGAATAGCACATTAGTAAAAGATTTGTGTTCCTATGACAAAATTTCATTCAATCGACGCATGAATAATGTAATGGCACCAAACTGTATGTTATATATAAATAATTATATATACACACATATTAATGTGTATATATATATATATGTATATATACACATACATATTTATGCAAAGGCTGTTCGCGATAAACTGAGCACTACTGAAAGGCCTGCTAAGATCTACTTGTATGCACATTGTGTATTCTTCCACCTCATGTAAAATAAGCATTGCCATGGCCTCATCACTTTGTTCATGCATCGGTCAAGTGAAACTCTAAATTTTTTTGCTTATCCTTACACTTAAATGCGGTAAAAATAAAAAAAGAATGAAAAAAAAGGCATATTTCAGTATTCATAAATGTTTATCTAACACTTATAAGTATACGTTAAGACATGGGACTACTTTACCACCATCGTTACCAACTGTACTAGACGCATTCCAGTCAGTGACTCCATTAAAATATATCCAGGTTGGAGCAGTGACATTTTTTCAAAGGTTGATTTCAAAAGTGCTTAAAAAATCGTCAACCATTTAAATATATATATATACATACACACATATATATATACACATATGCCGCTATTATTGAGACTACTCAGTTAACCGCAAACAACCTACACATTTTCTTTTTTTTATGTTTCTTTCTAAATAGCATAACTTACTTCTAAAAAAATTAAACACAACATATTAAAATTATTTCTACATTACTTTGTAAGCCAGCTGTTCAACCATTTCTTTATATATTATCGAAGTTATACGTTTTCAAATACAAAACTTAAAAAAAAACAACTAAAAAGGTTTGTGATACTGTTACCATCATCAAGAACCTCGTTACACCAAAAACTGTAATTTTACAGGCGAGACAAAACATTTATTACCTTTAATTTCTAAGGCTATTTTATGCTTTTCAAACGAGGTTGTTATAAATCTTTTAGACGAATATGCTATTTGAAATAAATCAGAAAATAAAATTTTATTGAAAAACGTAGTGGATTTAGGAGTTATGAGCATCAGTTTTTTGTTTGTAGAATATTTTTTTATATTTCTGGAGATACAAGTTTTTCGTAGTCGATCAATATGATCTTTTTTTTTGTTAGAATGGGGTAAAAACCTTTTAAAAAACTGTAATTAGGCACTACACCACCGTGGCACCTTCAAATTTCAAAGAAACTGAAACTATGCCGATGCTGTGACTTCAATAAGCATTTCTTCTGGAACCAAACTTTTCGAAATTTGTACAAATCAAGATTTAAGTTAAAATTCTCATATTTATACTAAATATATAAAATTTACTTTCTAAAAGATTTAGTATTTTAACAAGTTAACATCGTTACTGTCGTACAAAACCATAAAAAAACCTTGAAATCTATGAAAAAATCAGTTCTTAAACAGCTTTAACACAGAAGAAGAGTGACTTCCAGTGGAGCACTGCACACGACTGTACAAAATGAGAACTCATTAAAAAGTAGTACATACACTACCAATATTGTGTTGCACTTGAAAGAAGAAAGTATTAAATATTTTGTAGCACAGTATAATACATTTTTTTAGAATTTACATAATTAAGCGTTATAAAAAAACTAATTCATACAAGTCCATTTTTAATGAGAATTTAAGCTTATTTCCATTTCAGATGCAATATGCATATTTTGCAAAAAAAAAAAAACTTTTTACCAAGCAAGCGTATCATAGTTATTACTCTGGTTGTTTGTAAAAAAAATTATTAATAGTGTTTACAGATCTTTTTAACAATATATTTTATGCACACCCATTTCAGCCCCGGAAGTTATCATTTTTACAACGGAAATGGATGCACATAATATAAATTATTCAAATATTTATAGATATTACTGCTAAGAATTTATTACATACATCCAGAGTAATTACTATGATAGTCTGGCTTGATGAGTGTTTTGTCAACGGTTTTTTATACATCCATAGTGGAAATGCGCTTAAAAATTTATTTAAGAAATAAACATTTATTAATAGATGTTTAACATATAAGAATGTATTTTTAGTAACATAATTTTTTAGGGTTACAAAATACTTTTATTGTTCTTTCATATGCAACATAAGTCGTCTTTTTCTGACCACTTTAGTAGCATATGTACTACTGCTTGGTCTGAAGACGTACTACATTTCAGCCTCTGTCACTAGGTAACCTTCGGTTAGTACTTCTAAACGGCTCTATTGTCTTCAAGGCCATCTTTCAGGATAACATTTATTTCATTATCTGAAATATATTTATTTAAGTACCACATACGTGTAAATACTTGTAGTAAAATTATTATAGTTTTCAAAATATAACACTGAAAAGTCGAAAATTTCGGAATATTGGAACCCAAGTTTCTATGTTCCTAATTAACTTTGCCAAGTAAATCACAACTCATGTGATCTGTACTATATATATAACATATTAATTAACTATCAAGGATATTTAACAATCGGTAGTCAGCTACTGGCATCCTGAAACAATTTTAAAATAGGTATAGTTGTTTTTGACAACACATTTTTATTCGTCCATGATGAAATAATATTAATATTTATTAACCTAACGTACGGTACATACCAGTCAATTATTCTGTACTTAATCCCGTTCTTGCACTCATAAAATTGATACAGCGACCGTGTCAACAGTAACACATTTTCAATCCCATATCGCAGTCCGTATTTATATAATACAAGCGTCTTAAAAATAAACTTCACAGATATTGGGGCTTATGTACCGAGCGTAACATAACCCGCAAGAATGGTTAGCTATTTTATTACGTCATTCATACACAAAATTAACAGGTTGTACACTCACAACTCACTTGGCAAGTCGGCATAAACCCAACAAAAGTGGCAGACGGCTATTTCTTGGCCGAGTCATGTTTACATAACAAGTGGCTCGAAGAACTCGCAGAGCTGCCCCGTTCTGAAGATGCATTTCTAGATCCCAGTGTTGATACGTCATTTTAGCACGGGAACAGTTCGCAAGTATCAAGGCAACGCACGAGAAAGAAAGAAATACGCCTGTTACGTAACCTACGTGCTGCGGGAATAATTGGGACAGTTAGTTGATAAGCGACAACGCAGCTGACCTTCTTCCCGTTTACAGAGAATGTTAGAGTTGAATTACTGGAGTCGTGCTGACCGGCGTCGGAACTCATTGAGACGGGATCCACGAAGCGCGACGTAACAAAGTCACACCTTCTCAGTTCGGTGCTTCCAGATTACTACTGTGGGATGCGCGTTTGCCTTTGGCCCGCATGGCGATAAGTGACTAAGTAGAGCAAGGGAGGGGAACGTTTGAAGCTTGCTGGCGGGAGAGGGAAGAATGTGGAATCAGGAAGGGAGGGGGTCAGAAAGGCCACATAACTCGTACACGCGACTAAGTATAGGAAGGGAGGGAAACGTTTGACGCTTGCTGGCGGGAAAGGGAAGAATGTGGAATCAAGAAGGGAGGGGGTCAGAAAGGCCACATAACTCGCACACGCGACTAAGTAGTAGAAGGGAGGGGAATGTTTCACGCTTGCTGGCGGGAGAGGGAAGAATGTGGAATCAGGAAGGGAGGGGGTCAGGAAGGCCACATGACTCGTACACGCGACTAAGTAGGGGAAGGGAGGGGAATGTTTCACGCTTGCTGGCGGGAGAGGGAAGGATGTGGAATCAGAAAGGGAGGGGGTCAGGAAGGCCACATGACTCGTACACGCGACCGATGGTCACAGCACTCTCTCTACTAGTTTTTCCCTACCTACTAATAAAGGGCATGGTTTCCACCCATCTGTCTCCTGTAGCATTTTCTGATAAATCTGATAATGCATGCAACAATTTTTTTTATTCTTTCCTGTCTAAAGGGTTTTTTACGGTGTCTGTGCCGGTTTTCCCTTTCTCTTCTTTGTATAGTAGTTTAGNGATTCTTTCCTGTCTAAAGGGTTTTTTACGGTGTCTGTGCCGGTTTTCCCTTTCTCTTCTTTGTATAGTAGTTTAGTTATAAGCAGTGCCGGACTTCGGCCTAGGCGAACAAGGAACCTGCCTAGGGCACTAGTTTCAGGGGGGGGGGATGGCCAGGGGACAAACTGTTCAGCAGAACGATCCTTTTCAGCGCTAAAGAGAGTTAAGAGTTACTTAATATCTACCACAGAAGAGGAGAGTCTTAATTCACTCTCTATATTGTTCATAGAGTCATAAATAATGCAATCAGTTGACTANCTACCACAGAAGAGGAGAGTCTTAATTCACTCTCTATATTGTTCATAGAGTCATAAATAATGCAATCAGTTGACTATACTGAAGTTATCAATTCACTCTCTATATTGTTCATAGAGTCACAAATAATGCAATCAGTTGACTAGCCTGAGGTTATCGTCGCATGCGCAGCGCTTATAATTTGGAAAATTTCGTTTGNCAAATAATGCAATCAGTTGACTAGCCTGAGGTTATCGTCGCATGCGCAGCGCTTATAATTTGGAAAATTTCGTTTGTTTCCTCTGTTTGACAATAATAAAAATAATGAGTAAAAATAATATTTGGTATTTTATTATCATATGTCCAGGTCTGCTTGTCTTGTCAATTTTCTAAATTAAAAAACGTTTATCAAATATTATTGTCTAGGGACCCTGGCTATAAGTATACTTATGGAGGCTTTCATGGCCAAAATCTGNATACTTATGGAGGCTTTCATGGCCAAAATCTGGCCATGGCAGCACATTCCCTCTGTGCCGCGATGCATGTCTCCTTGCATGATCTCCTTTCCTTGTAGGCGTATGGGGCTTAATCCTGAGACGCAATAAACTCCCGTCCCTACCGCGGGAACACATAACACTTAGTTTTAGAGAAGTTAGAAAAAAAATGGAGTGACGGCCCACCTGTCTACTGGGGAAACCTGGTGGACAAAAGCAACTGCGGTGGGGAACTGTTGTAACCACAGATTGAGATGGGTTAGAGGACTGAGGGGTTGCCCTTCCTAACCTACTGTATTTAAATGATAACACCACTGGGTGGTCTCAAGGGACCCCTGAACTACCACCGCTCTGAGCTTCGGCAGTGATGAAAAGCGACTTCGGGTTTCATTCCCCGGCCAACAGACTCGCTCAAGGCGATCCTGGCTCGACCTTTGGATCAGCTGTTTGTTCTACAATGCACATATACATAAGAAAACTGACTCGGAAACGCAAGCGGGACTAGCTGATGACTTGGGATGAAGTTTAACAAAGAAACTTACAGTCTTGCAACTTAGGAAATCATAAATACTCAGCTATTGCAAATTACTGATATAGGTTTCATAATATACGCATCACATTTTGTATATTTTTTCAGTGTTTAAAAAGGAGTAAATACTACTACCGAATCACGTGCACTTATTTATTAAAATAAAAATTATAATCGCCACGGTAAATCGATGCACTTGTTTCCGTGTGTACCACAATGGCCACGAAAACGAATATCAACAAACCAAATGCTCGATTCCTATTGGCTACATGGATTCACGGACACGGAAGAGTTGGGAGATGCCCAACTTTCTTGCGGTTATCCGTACGTTATCGGCGTCCGCATGCGTCTCGTTGTAGATTGAAACGGAGTGTGTTAGGCGTCCGCTCCCGTGGTCCGTATCCTCGTGCGTGTCTCTGTAGAACGCGCTTAACGAGTGGTATATAGAAACCCCCAGGCTCATCACTGCGCCCGCAGGTCTGGAAATACGGCGTGCCTGGGTGGAGCTCCGGCGTCGGCGTCATGGACAGGCTCGCCCTATCCTCCCTCAAGCCGCGCGTCATTCGCTCTCCGTGTAACATCGCGGACAACTCCTAACTGCCTGTTCAAGTGTCGTGCTTGCGGTCCGACCGTCAACGTAACAATCCGTTTATGATTACAGTCGCTTCACGGTTTCTTCACACGTTTTGAATTAAACCTTTGTAAAATCACACCATATATGACGTGATTGGTTGTTTCCGAAATATGTCATGTATTACAAGGTTTTTTTTTTACTAACATAAAATTACCTTATTTTTTGTTTAATCGAACTTTAAATTATATTTTATCTATGAACTATATTGTTTCATTTCAATAATAATGAATATGCTAAAATACAGGGAGAATGTTAGTGCGTTGGTAATGGCTAGTAAGAAGTCGTTCTTATGCAAACTATTATTAAACTGAATGCATACGAACGCGTTGCGCTGTTCCTTTGGAGTCATTTTCTGGGCTGCGTTAAGCTTTGATCGCATGAGGCGGAGGAATATCCTGGAAGTAGAACTTTTGCAGGCCTTTAAAAAAGTTTGAAGTAACTGTGAATGGACTATATTTCATGAACGAAAAACGACTGCATGAGAACGTGAACGACATTACTAGTAGTTGTTCAAATGAATTTGTTCGTCTTTCATCCAGCCAATCACAAACGAATGTGTTTTATAATGGTTTTAACAAAAGAAGGTTTTTACTTTATTAAAACCGATTTAATACACTTGTAGCACCAGCATGCACCGAACTATATCATAACTGTTCTGCAATCTAATCTTATCGGTTCCTACAGGTGATAACCGATATTAGCAGTATGTTACAACATGCGACATTTCAAGTGAGTTAAAATCCGCCTCTCATCCACGGAACACATGTCATTTATAATTTTTTAAATAGTTCAGGCTTCTGCAGTTGGGGCGATGCAATCTACTCATTTCTGGATGTAATGAACATAAATGGCGAAGGAAAAACTGACTTAAAGCTGTGTATATTTAAATGCAGTTGTACTTACTATGAACATGCCTATAATAATATGTGTATATGGAGTCTAGTTCATGTTTCAGCTGTCAAGGGAACTTGCATTTTAAAGCAGGAGGACCACACGTATATTTGTAGCAAGTTTATTTAGAAGGAAATACAATTATTACAAACTTCATTAACTCCCTGGCTCAAAGATTTCTGGGTTAAAACTCATAGTGGAATGTACGTTTTTTCAAGCCACTGTCATTACCTTATTGGTTGGTTGTCAATTACATTTTTATTGGTTGTTTGTGGTCGGTAACTTCTTTTGTTTCGGATCTACTGTAGGCACACGGGCATTCTACGGTGTGTCAAATAAATAACTGGCCGAATAGCGAAATCAACGCAGATAAATGATAAGTCCATCTTTACCCAAAATGAATCTGTGAAATTTGCATTTCATTAGAAATCAGTAATGAAAAAGGGGGAAGCCTGATCTATGAAATGTTTGAATCCTGCTGCAGAGTTATCCATTTACTAATATAAGCTATTTACTAGCTTGGATTATTGCATGCTGGCGTTCGATTTGTTGGTAGTAGCGTTAACTACATAGAAAAAACTATGCTGGTTTGATGGCATGTAGTGAGATTCTGATGTCAACATGCCAGCCTTAGTTGTCGGATGGTTCAATAGCTTCAGCCTCGGTGAGTAAAAAATTGTTTAACACAAATGTATGCAGCAGAGAGTCTCCTCCGAAGTAGGTATATTTTAAAACCTAAAATTTAGGAGTGATTTTACACAAAAGTAACGGGAAAAGACAATCAGAAGAAGTAAAATTTCCGATATATATATTCTGCTACACAATAGTCGAATTTCACGAGTTATTGTGGTAAAAATACTCAGATACGTTTAGAACGTATTTCTTTGCAAAAATGAAATCAAACACAATGCATGTTTACCTAATTCTGCAAGCATTGCGAAAAAAAATTGCTTTTATTAGGTAAAACAGATTTAGTAGTGTCTATTAGCGTTTTTCTACGCACAGATTTAACTTTGCAACATAAGCACATGCATCAAGAAGAGGTTTTTTTAAATTGTTGGCTAAAGTTTCCCATCCCGGAAGAGTCGTACTCGAACACTGTGCTTACCAGGCAGTGTCCTACCCTCTCTCTCTCTCTCTCTCTCTCTCTCTCTCTCTCTCTCTCTCTCTCTCTCTCTCCCCTAGCTTACCAGGCAGTGTCCTAATAGATCACGTGGCGTTCACAGAGGAACGTCGCATCGTTCTCTTTGTAGGCCAGTTTCCAAATTTCATCTACTAAGGCAAATGTTATAATTTTTAGTTTCGCAAGTAACAAGAAAACACTTCTAGTCATTGGATTATTAATCTTTATAAGAAATTTCTTTATCGCAGCTATAAGTCAGAAAAAAGTGTTTTTTTGGCTGTGTATTCAATTGCCAAGGCATAAATTTGGAAAATTTACCAAGCGTGTTACATTGAAATTGGCCCTATAACTGTAGGCTTTATTAATTATATGGTTTTTTGTTAGTTGAAATAAAAAAATTATAACGTTTTTTCAAACTTTACATATTTAGGCGTATACTGAAAATGTACAGCATACTTAATATATATTTACCTTTTACATTTCATTGAAAGTAATTTTACAACACTACGTGTGTAATTTCACATTCAAATTGCTACAGAAATGTTCCCTTATTTAATATATTCATCGTCGTCAACCTCAGACGTACAGAAAACTAACAGTCTAACAAAGGTTTAACTCACAACGATTAAAAAAATGGTAACAATTTGTTCGATGAGATGAACAATTTCGTATTTTGCATTACTTTTTTATTTTGGGAACAGACACCCTGAAAATAAGAATTTGGTAACTTGTATCTACTGATGCCAGCGAGCGCGGGCCATAAAGAAGGGGCCCGCTAGCCGCAGTTTGAGTACTCCTGATCTACTGTGATGTTAAGCTACCTTCTCAGGGCAGGAAGAAAACTCCGAGAATGGGAAAAAATATTTTAATGGCTTCGTTCCTTTTCTGCGTACCTATGTGTCCTGTGACTATAGTAACAATCCGCATAATTTCTTGATAGATGCATGGGTCGTAGTCTGGTCCATGGCAAAGTTAATTTCGACATATTTAAACAAGAATACATGACGAGTTGGAACAAAAAATCTAGCAGGACTTCCAAAATGATCAGTTAACTGGCTCGGGCGTACAATAAGATGCGCCAATCGTCTCCATATTATTCAACGCGTTGCCACGCTTGTGGAGATTGAGATTATGTGAGCCTACAATAAAAATTACGTTACCAATTTCGATTGGACAGAAACCAAATATTTTCATGCTTTGTCTACAACCTGAACATGACAATATGTTAATTTGAAGTTATACTAAACAATTTACGTAACAACCACAACTCTTCGCCAACTTGAAATTTAAGTCAGCTACTTATATTGATAATATAGATGCCAGAAACGTGATTTTCTGGAAAGACTTTGCCGAAGATATGTCGTTTCAGACTGCTGAAATCAGTATGCACAAACGCCTGCAACATATTCATATGAGAAGCTCAAATTTGAACTTGGCGATGAGCTGTGATTGTTTTGTAAACTGTCTCGTCCACTGTTATCGTGGATATCCCATTTTAAATTCTCAACGCACGACCGTACAACGCGAAGTACAGCTCGTTGTATATCCGGGACATACGAAATGTTCTGTGCCGGAGACTATTCCCAGGTGGGGTTAACTACAGCGCGGTCCCTGTGGGCAAGGGACAACCTGCCAGAGAACGAAGCCACAATATGGTGCAGTCGTGCGCATTTGGTGCCCTCCCTCGCCGTATGGAGACCTCTCTCGTCGAACGAAGAGGCACTGAGGTAATATACGGCACTCGCATGCGGGAACTGCTGGGTTCGATTTCTGGTACAGCTTTCCTAATTTCCGTTTTCCGCAGTTTCCTGAAGTCACTCTAGGCGAATTTTGGTACTCTTCCTTACTAGAGGTTACGACCGATTTCTTCGTTCCTGACTGCCCGGATATCTTNTCAACCCCCACACGCTTTCGGTCACGGCCGTCGTACTGCCGGAGTGATATTCTAAGCGCTTTAGAACAGTACCGGATCAGTTCCCTGCGCCTATCCGTTGTTGACATAAAGGTTTGATAAGGGAGGGTGGGGGTTTATTACCTTCAAGATCTCCTCCAGCATGTGGAGTTTCAGCCACCGCCATCACAAGTCTGACGTCAGGTGATCAGTCACCACAACTGGTGAGACGGGAAGCCCAAACATCACGTTTATACGTACGTGTTGACAAGGGCCTATCACAAAAACTTGTGGTGACAACACTGTGTATGGCACGTGCAATACCGGCTGTATTTTCGAGTCGTGTCGGTGTTGTGTTGCAATCGTGGCGTTGCCTGTGTCACCTCAACAAAACACCTTAACGAGCACGGACAGAGAGGACTCTTTATCATATAACTTTACAGGACCATATGCGTAGTTAACTTGTATTCCAACTGAAGTATATATTTTACTCAAAATGCTAGTTTTTTTTTTATTTCAAGCGACGTAAGTATTTTAAACAAAAATTAAATATATAGACATAAGTATACATCAAAATGATAAATATCTATTTTTAAAATTTAATAAATTTTCAATTAAACATTTGTTTAGGCTATGTTTTAAGATTTTAGCATGACCTTCAAACTGAATTTTTATTTTTAACGGTAATTTGTTATTATGATTTATTGTTGAATATTTAATATCTTATTGATATACTTGATGGCTAGTACACGTTCATCTTACATCCGGTATTATGATGATAAACAATAGCATTTCTTTTAAATTTAGAAAAGAATATATACAACAAGTTGAAAATTGGCTAAACATTTTTGCAGACAAAATTTTTAAAAGAGTTATGTATGTATGTTAAAAGTTCATGTTTAAGTGATTCTTCAACTGAAGAGCATATAAATATGCATATGGCCACAGTTCTAAGTCGTGATACAGACTATGAACAAGTTTCTACGTAATACCATAATTAAAATTGTACAAGCTGCACTAGGATGTGTTAACGGGAACAGAGATAGGAACAATAATTACATACATGACATCAAAAATAGAACCTTTGCTATTTACTATTTCAGTTTTTGCAATTACGCATGCCCAGTACGGTAAGAACGCTATAGCCACTGCTTCGAAAAGAAACAAATACTTATTGTATTGTTAAATAGTAATCGTGGCTGACTGCCTCAGTACATAAATTGCAATAATACGGAGCTGTAAAACTCTACATTACTTTACCGACAGTTTGTCAGTTATAATTTCGGAGAGCTTCGGGATTAACACCGTATATTTTCATGCAGTACTGCAGCCAACGTGACACAAACATACTTCAATTTTCTCGATGAAAACATAGAAAATACAAAATTGAAATGTTGTTACTTGTTAATTACGTACATTGTAAGCCCTGATCAAGCTGTACTTTTTTGCTCAGTTTGTCTCATTCCGTCATATGTAAAAATTTACATTGTCGTGGACCTAATTACTTTATTAATGGGTCACTCGAGTGAAAAAGTAAAATTGTTAGGAACCAAAATGTGCTGCTAATGTGAAAGTCCGTAATCTTAAGTATATACAGCAAAATAAAACACCGACTTGATTAACGATTAATTTATATTCGAAATACAGCATAAATACTTATAACTATTTTACTTATTTCGATATAAGCGTAATTAACTGGGATCCTACCGCTAGTGTGCACGATACAGCATCTATAAAGTAAAATGCGAAGGCTTTTTTTAAAATATTGATTTCAAAAGTTTTCACTTTACCGCGGACAGCCTATGCGTGATAGAGATTTTGCGAAAATTAGTTATTGTAATGAAATTTCCATCAAAGCTTCGGTACTTAATTAAGTTAAGTAGAATATTAAGATATAGTGAGTGCCAAGCCTTAGAAAATAAAGCGCAGTGATTCAAGACCCAGCTCCAGAGCTGGAGACTGATGATAAATAGACTTCTGTAAATTTACGAATAATTTATTCACTTTATTCGTAATACAAGTATTTTTGTTTTTGCATAAAATAACCTGTGGTGGATCCTTTCCCACAAATCGCGCGACACCCCGTATCATGTTTTCGGCGATGAACATACCTTGCGGCCCGCCGAACCCTCTGAAGGCAGTGTTTGATGGTATGTTTGTCTTGCATACATACCCTGATACCTTCACGTTTGGTATGAGGTAAGAGTTCGGAATCACCAAAATAGATTTTTCCATCACCTGAAAAAAAATAGCTGTACCTGTATCTCGCATCGCTTAAATGATTTGTGTATAATGGCAAGGGGATCTCTGAGGCAGTGACTACGCGCTGACTTTCCAACACGGCAATTTGGGATTGATTTTTGCAAATTCACATACGGCTGCTCATGTATCGAATGGCTGATGGGTTTCCTCTGGGTACGCCTGTTTCCCGCCACACTACATTTCACTGCCTTCCCATCTACGTCTCATGTAATATAATTCCCAGGTCGTCGACAACGACAGGCGTTTCTCAAGGGTGCTCTGTGCTTCGACTTCCTCTCATTCCACTAAGCCCCGATTGCACCAATAACTGTCCTTAATCGAGATCCTAAGACCCTGGTTCTAACATGATCTTCAGTTGGATCTGCGTTCCGGTGTAAAAGTGTTTCACCACCGCAACAGGCAGAGTTCGGACCATAGATCTCTTGAACTCGTTTCAGAAAATATGTGGTCTTGGATTGGGATGAAACACTTATTTTGTGAGGTATTGATACATTTTTAAAATTTCAAGTTTATTGGAAAATCGACAAAATTCGTTTCGACATACTAGTATTCTTATAAACTGTATTACCTGGTTGAATACACGGCCAAATTTTCCAGGCATTAAAAAAAATGTGTTCGCGAATATCGAAATAAACAATACGATGTTCTTCTCTCCTTTGTTTATATTTTGTTTTATAATACCAAAAAAATAAATTTTTACTGTTATGTACCAGTGTATTTCCAAACTACATTTTTTAAAATAAATTTTGAGAAAAATTAACATTATATTTTATAATAAGTACATACATACAACTATAGCCAACTTTTACACAAACATATGCTGATATTCCTTAAAATGTTGGTATAAAATATGTGAAAAAGATGATATTAGGGAATTATCGGCAAAATCTGCTTTTCTGCAAGAAAAATTTTCATCACGAGTGCAATTTTTCGGCGTGGTTCGTATGGAAAACGACGACGGTTTCCAGTAGTTATAAATAGGGCATTCGAACGCAGGTTCCTTACAGAGTGGAAGGGAGGAGGAATGCAAGAGCAGGAGGAATGCATTTGCAGCAGGTCGTTTTTCCCCAAAAAAGACTTGAACAACTCTTAACATCGAGGTCTTGAAAGACGAGGGTGAAGCGATGCTAGTATGGGACAGCGCTGGAATGCAAGGGCGGGAAAATGGAAGATCCCTAGAAAACCTGCCGACCAGTGGCATCATCCAGTTCCATCCCTACATGCGAAAATACGGAGTGAACCGGCCGGGGATTGAACCCGGTTCGCCTTGGTGGAGGCAGGCAGTCTGTCACAGTGGTCCCTTATACATGGAAATAAAACCCTATACTAATGCCACAGAAGCCTCGTATGTAACTAGTTCAATAGCATATCCGAAAAAGTGCCTTAATAGTAAGTTTATCCGTTTAAAAGAATATTTAATGGTATTTGCACTTTAATATCCACGAATGTAAAATGAAAATAATTTATTCGGACAGTCCTCTCGCAAAATTTCGCTAAAATAATACGGATGGTGTTCATAAAGTTTATACACAGTGCAGAGCGTACACTTACGGGCTCTATTCATTTGTAAAATAAGAAGGAAACTCAGTGCGCTTTCCCTGGATAGTTTTTATAGTTCATTTCATATAAGAAGGCCACATTCTGACAGTCAGTCAGCGGCAACTTGATATATTAAAAACAAACAACGCGCCATTTACAAAATCCTGTATCAGCTGATGTACGAACGAACAAAAGTTAATATTATGTTGGCTATTCTGAGTGCACTGCCGACACACATTAGGCCAGCCGAAAATACGCGATAAGAAAGAGTTCCAAGGTTTATTAAAATATTTTAGTTTACGTGGTCATAAAACAGTAGTTTTTAGTGTTAAAAACAAAACTTCGTGCTAAAGTAGAAATGTACAGGTGTTCAAAATTAAAGTCACATTAAAATGATCCATATCCAAATAAAACGCAATTTCAAAAAACTTTTTTCACGTCTTTTCCCCCCTCTCCAACACGGCTTTCCTTGCGTGTTTTGATATTAATTCCGGCGAAATTGCTATAGGTCTGTGGTGTACTGCTTTTTTGAACATAAAGGGATTGCTCGGTCACCCTTATTCGTTTTACCAGCGTCTGACTGGCTTTTGCCGCACATGTTAATGTAAATTACAGGGGAATTTATTTCAATCTAATGGCCCAGCATTTGGCCTTAATTTGTTTTACAGCTTTCTGAGGGGGTTACACGATGTCCACCCCTCGGTTTGTAGATTTTCTTGAAAGCCTCTGCCCTGCACCCTCCCAAGACTAGGGGAGCGCAGCTGCAAGGTTTTTGGAGACGTCCGTAAATTGTCGTAATTTAAATAAATTGCTGCATGATGATGCCTCAGATTGTAGGTTGCATCATTGGGGGACCGCAGTGACCTGTAAATTAACGTAATTTAAATCAATTACCGCGTGGTGATGACTCAAGATGTCGAGGCGTCTGGCCGCCTTCGCGACGTGAGACTGCGCCGGCAAATACACTTACTGCATACACCCAAACACTACAACGAAGCGTGCGATTTATAAAGCACATCACTACACACTTCAACAACGCGCGCATTCATATACGAGCACAAACATGCACTTACCCAAACATATAGAGGCACAAACATGCACTTAACCAAACATATGTACACACAAATGCACACCCCCATACATATACGTGTACAAACATATGCACAAACCAGTTGCTGAATGTAAGAGCTATTTGAAGTTGGGACAGAAGAAACATAGATTCGAACCTAGTACCCTGACTCAGAGTTATCTGACAACCATAATTGCCCTTCCACCCTGATCGTTGCTGGAATCGATTCCTGTGATAAAAATTTGTTTTGGCTATATCCTAAACAATTTGGTAATAGTGACCAACTATGCTTATTCGAGAACTTAGGGCAATCTTGACTCTTCCACGCTATTTGTCATCAGGAGTGATGCCTATGTTATGAATTAGACGACTTTGCCTGAAACAGTTCAGCAATGACAGCACACTAAGCTTATAAGAGGGCTTTGGGCATACTTGACTCTGCGGACGTTGTCATCGCCACCAGGGGTGATGCCTGTGTTATGAATTTGGCGAATATAGCTTCAGTGAATGGGAAATAGTAGATAACTATGCTTATAAAAGGGCTTAAAAATGCTATCCCCAATCACTCTGTTCTTCGTCATGGGGTATGCCAATTTTATGAATTCGGTGGGTATATCTTAAACAGTTCGGAAATTACAGCTAACTACACTAATAAGATAGCATATGGTTTAAATTACTATTTGGTAATTTTCCTTGTTGTCGCCAATGTCTATGTTACATATTTGGTGCCTACATTTAAAATGGTTCGTGAATTACAGCCAAATATGATTATAAGTTGGCATTGGTCTTAAATGACTATTTCATAATTTTCTTTGTTTGCACCGAGGACTATGTTACAAATTTGGCACCTACATCTTAAATGGTTTGCAAATTATGGTCAACTATGCTTAAAAGTTAGCATAGGGCTGAAATGACAGTTTGGTAATTTTCCTTGTTGGTGCCTAGGCCTATGTTACGAATTTGGTGCCTACATATTAACGGTTCGGGAATTTCATCCAACAATGCTTATACGTTAGTATAGGGCTTAAATGGCTATTTGATATTTTTCCTTGTTTGCGTCAAGGCCAATGTTACGAATTTGGTGCCTACATCTTAAACGGTTCGGAAATTACGGCCAACTACGCTTATAAGTTAGCATAGGGCTTAAATGACTATTTGGTAATTTTCCTTGTAGATGTTGAGGACAATGTTACGAATTTTGCGACTACATCTTAAATGGTTCGGAAATTATGGCCAACTATGCTTATAAGTTATCACAGGGCTTAATGACTATTTGGTAATTTTACTAATTGGCATCAAGGACTATGTTACGAATTTGGCGCCTACATCATAAACGGTTTGGGAATTACGGCTAACTATGCTTATAAGTTAGCATATGTCTTAAATAAACTATTTAATATTTTTTCTTGTCTGCACCGAGGCCTGTGTTACGAATTTGATGCCTACATCTTAAATGGTTCGGGAAGTACGGCCATATATGCTTATAAGTTAGCATAGGGCTTAAATGTCTAATTTGTAATTTTCCTTGTCGGCGCCGAGGCCTTTGTTACGAATTTGGCGCCTACATCTTAAACGGTTCGGGAATTACATCCAACTATGATTATAAGTTAGCATAGGGCTTAAATGACTATTTGGTAGTTTCCCTTGTTAATGTTGAGGCCTATGTTACGAATTTGTCGCCTACATCATAAACGGTTCGGAAATTACAGCCAACTATGCTTATAAGTTAGCACAGGGCTTAAATGACTCTTTGGTATTTTTACTTATTGGCGTCCGGGCCTATGTAACGAATTTAGGGCCTACATCATAAACGGTTTGGGAATTACCACCAACTATGCTTATAAGTTATCATATGGCTTAAATTACTATTTGGTAAATTTCCTTGTTGGCGTTGAGGCCTATGTTATGAATTTGGCGCTCACATCTTAAACTGTACGGAAATTACAGCCAACTATGCTAGTAAGTTAGCATAGGGTTTAAATGAATATTTGGTAATGTTCCTTGTTGGTGTCGAGACCTATGTTACGAATTTGGCGCCTTAATCTTAAACGGTTCGGAAATTACTGCCAACTATGCTTATAAGTTAGCATAGGGCTTAAATGACTATTTGGTAATTTTCTTTGTTGGCGCCGAGACCTATGTTACGAATTTGGTGTCTACGTCTTAAACGGTTCTGAAATTACGGCCAACTACGCTTATAAGTTAGCATAGGGTCTGAATGCAAGAGAATGAAGTATGGTAGGGGTTGACTCCTCAGCTCCTCAACTTCTCATTGCCCTAAAATGAGTCATTTAGCCACATTGTGGGATCATTGAAGCTATTTTGAAAAAATTATATTTGTAGGGATATTAGGGAAATTTCTAGGGAAAAAAAGGGACTTTTTTTATGGAAAAAGTAGTAGGATATATGCGCCATTTGGAGGGGGGAAGGGACACTTTGGGGAAAGACGACCTCCCGCAAATGCATTCCTCCTGCTCTTGCATTCCTCCTCCCTTCTGCCCTGTCACGAACCTGTGTCCGAATGCCATATTTATAACTACTCTTTCCAATTGGCTGTTCTAGCATCCCGATACGTCTGTTAGGCGTTATGGACGTAAAATTGGATATCTCATTACAAAATGTCAATACTTAGAAATGTATCACATTTAAACCTCGTGTTATACATTTCCTAATTTCTATTAGTAGAATGATTATGGCGGAGTTGGCACATCGGGACCTCAAACCGGAGCCAGAGTTGGCCACCGCCATCTTGAAATTTCCCTTTTCCCATCAAAATCAACTAAATTTCCCTAAAAATTTTTCTTTTTCCCTTAAAGTTTCCCTTTTGCATTTAAATTTCCCGTTTTTCTCTCAAAAAAGCACTTATCTCCCAGTTGCAAAACGAGCCGCAGAAAGGCATTTTTCAGCCAGTTCGGAGGTTTTGGGAGGCTCGCTTCTCGAGTGGAGGACACAGCAGCTGTGGCCATATTGGTTAAATAACTATAGGATAAGCCAAATCGATACACGGGATCCATGGTCCATATTCAGACATGATCATCAGCCATCTTGTCGGCTATGTTAGATGTCGGTGCGCTCGACCGTGTGACCTTGAATGACTTTGAACCAAAGAAATCCGAGAAATCCCCAAAAATGTATTTCGAAAATACATAAAAAAATATATTTAATAAATAATATTAAAAGTTTTATTTAAAAACTAACATTTCCGCATGTTCCCATCCCCAGTTCCATGTCAAGCAGAAGACTGACCCTCCTCCAATCAATCACATTGTTCTAACATTCCCCTCCCCTTCCAGTGTTTCTCCGTGGTTAATTAGTTTGTTTACACATTGCTTAAGGACACCATCTTGAAATTTATGTTTTCATTTTCAATAAGTAGGTGGCAATATTTTATCGATTACCCACCTGGTGAGCTAACAATTTAGCCACCAGGTGGCAGCCATATTTGTTTATTTTCTTAAAGTATAGGTGGTGCTGTTGGCGCCATCCATACTTGATTCTTTTCTAAACACATAGGTGGCGTTAATTTCTCATTTATGCAGCCTGCTATCGGCGTGTAACGAATGGTGACAAGGACTATTCCTGCAAAGTACGTAAATTGTCATATTTAATCTATAATATAAAAATGAATCGCAAAATGTGTTGGTAAGCGCATAACTCAACAACGCCTGGACCAATTTGGCTAATTCTTTTTTTAAAATGTTCGTAGAAGTTCAAGGATGGTTTTTACGGCGAGAAAAATTTGAAAAGTTTCCCGGAATATTTTCGAATTTGGGAAAAACCAAACGTCACGGTGGATATGCGTAATTTTTTTTTTGTTTTGTTGATTGTCATAGAAAAGTTATCAGAAAAAAATAAATAGGGAATATTTCGTAAAACTAATTCTAATTATGATATTTAATTTACTTCTAATTATGATATTTAATTTACATTCGACATTATAATTTAAGTTTCCTCAACTTTAATTGGGTGTCGTTCATCGTTCACGTTATGCGACATTATATGGTTAATTCAAATTTCTTTGCTTCTTTTTACTTTTTTTCGCGATCTTCAGCTGTTTACAGTCAGTTGAATTGTGGTTATGTTTTTAGTTTATTGCAATCTATTCAGTCTTTTTTAGTTGAATTGTTATTTTGCTTTTATTGAATCAAATTGATACAATTTCATTACACTGCAATGCCACCAATAAGACGGAGCAATTTAAGTCGCAGAACTCGCAATGCTACTAACCAAATGAATTTTAGAGCTAATGAAACTGCAGAGCAATGCGAAATACGAAATGAAATTTAACGGAATCGATTGTCACAAATACGTTCAACACGTTCACAAGATGAAAGAGAAAATGCAAATGAAGCCGATATGCATGGCATGAGAAATCATCGGTATTTTCAAAACAATTGCTGGACATTGGCAATGGCAAAATCTCAGTTGACATTTCAACTGGCTGCATTATATTCCCCGCAGATTTTTGTCAGTTCATAGACTTAAAGACCAAACTCATAACAATGGTATTCCCAAATATTGCCCAAAATTACAAAAATCATGATTGTTTGAGCGAACGTGCTATTTTGGCTGCGAAAAACATTGATGTCAACAAACTAAATTTCAAGATTCAAAGTGAAATTGCTGGATAATTGATGACGTACAAATTGGTAGATTCCTTTACTAGCCAAGATGGTGTCGTCAACTATCCACCCAAATTTTTAAACTCACGGGAATTGCAAGCATTGCCGCCTCAAAATCTCCAATTAAAATTTGGATCGGTAATTATAATGTTGAGAAATATCAACCAACCACGTCTTTGTAATGGCAACCCGGCTTGCGGTGAAATAACTGATGAAGAACGCCGCAGAAGCAACAATTCTTAGAAGAAAGTATAAATGGAGAAGACGTTTTAATACCACGAATCCCAATCATTCCAACCGACATGCCATTTGACTTTAAACGGTTGCAGTTTCCCGTGCGGTTAGCATTCGCAATGACTATAAACAAATCACAAGGGCAGTCATTAAATGTTTGCGGCATTAAACTTGAAAATCCATGCTTCTCGCAAGGTCAATTATATGTCGCCTGTTCCCGTGTCGAAAACCATCAGCTTGGTTCGTTTACGCACCAGACAACAAAACAAAAAAGGTCGTGTATTATAAAGCATTGCAATGAAAGAAATAGTGATGTCACAGCAAAAAACTCAAATTAAAGCATTTCTTTGTTTTGACTGTTTACTTGAAATTCTGATTTAATTAAATTGCAACTTAAATTTATGAAGAAAAAAAATACATGGTTCCAAGTCGATATTATTCCAAGCATATAACACATTTCGAGATATAATGTGAAATAAAATGAATATTTACCATTGTACAGGACAACGTCTGTCGGGACAGCTAGTTATATATAAAGTGGAGATCAAGGTCATTGACATCTAACAGCGGAGAATTTTGCTGATGATCAGGTATGAGTACAGACCCTGGATCCCGTGTATCTATTTGGCATGCCCTATGCTTATTAAACCAATATAGCTACCACTGCTCTGCCTTCGAGAAGCGAGTCTCCCAAAACCCTCGAATTGGTTGAAAAATGCCTTTCTGCCGGTTGATTTTGCTGCTTGGGAGGGGGGAAGGGGGGGGGTATCTGTCCTTTATTAAGGGAAAAATGGGAAATTTTGATGAATAGGAGGAAATGTTGAGGGAAATTTAATTGATTTTGAGAGAAAAAGGGAAATTCAAAGATGGCAGCAGTCGGCTCCATCTCTGGTCCCAGGTCCCGATGTGCCAACTCCGCCATAATCATTCTACTTATATTGTTACAGGGTGTACCTGAGGGGCATATCCAAGTTCATGAGGGATGGAGGTCTTAATAAAAATAAAAGAACTAAATTCAATAGTTATATTTATTCTCAATGCTACAAACAGTAAAACATCATTTATTTACCAGTTTGAGCATTCTGTTAATACTTATTCTTATTGAGCGCTATATTTAATAACTAACTTAAATTTAATCAGAGTCTTTATAACAGTCTTTACTCTTGCTAATATTCCTTAAACTGCTACAATTATTTCCACACATTTAGTTAAAACTGTCTATTTCTATCGTCCCGAATGTCTTTTCATTCACGCTACCAGTCCACAGTCCCACAGATCAGTCCCACTGTTCACTACGCACAAGCTAGCCGATGCACTCTCGCAGATCGCTGCAGTAGTCCTTCGCCACTCTGGAATCGCCCAATTGTCGCTTAAGGTCTAACGAGACGCCAAACTCTCGGATATTAATCACTCACTCCTCAGAGGCCCGCACGTGGTATTTATACTTGTCGTTGGTGTGGCTAGAACGTTCTCGACAATCCAAATTGTTCTGGCGATGAGGACATTCCTGCATGATAAATGGAGAAATATTAGCTTCTCAGGGTCAGTGAGGCACAACCTGAGATAAGTTTATCGGCGTGTGCGGCAAGGTCCTGTGTGATAGGCCGCTCGTTTCGTCTAAGGTTACGAACTTGGCATGCACGAAACTTGACATCCAGGAAACGCCGGGCATCGACATGCAACACGCCACACTGCCCCCTCCTCAAGTCTGTTTGTCTCGAACAGACACTGCGACATCCGGACCTTCGTAGAGTGCCAGACGGTCGATGTGGACAACCTGCGACTTCACCCGAGAGCCTTGACGACAAATCTGAAAGATTACATCATTGCTCTTCAGGATCCTGTAGGGGCTTTCCCAACATTTCTGTAGCTTCCAGTAGAATCTTAGTCTAACTCTGTCGGGGGTCTTATTAATACCAAAGTGCCCAATGACTGCGACACTATGCAGTTCTTTAAAGACATCTGGGACCCTGCATTCTGGAAAGACCAACTGCGGGTGTGTGCGTTTTCCATCATTACTTTCCCAATTTCTGTAAAGTACACCATTCTTCAGTATAAGGAAATTCCATTGTGTCCAGTATGCCTTGACTGCTGCGCTCAGACAACACATTTCTTCCCAATTTTGCTGACAGCCAGCTTCTTTCCACTTTAGTAATAGCTGCAAGAGGGATCATTCTGCTCGTCTTTCCTAATACCCTCATCACTTCAGGTAAGTGATCTATCACAAAATAAATAACCTTGAATCCTTGTTCCCCGTACTTTCGGCGATTCACCGCTATTTTCTTCCTGGCGTTCGCAATGACGACAAAATGGCTCACATGGCCTTCTAGACAGTTAATCTACATTGCTTTGAAGGCGACCAGATTTGTGCTGTATTTCTGGGGCCACCACACACTGCCAGTACCCACTCTTTATCTCAAAAGTAGAAAACCACTGTGAACCTGCTAAGCTATTCAATGTGTCATCTATCGTTGGAAACGGATAAGAGTAGAGATGGGCCAACTCGACTTACTAATTAGAGTTAGCTCGAGTTGTGTTAGCTAGAGTTAACTTCGAGTTGGATTCTCCCTAACTCGAGTTTGGACTGGCGGTAAATGAACAAATCAAGCGAGCAAGTGAAAGAGTGAGAGCGCGCGTGGTTTGTTCTTTTCGTTCGTTGTGTGCGTGCGCGCTTTATTTATACTCCCGCCATAGTGCAGATTTGAGGTTATGTTATCATTAGATTAGATGTTATCAGTTGTTATTGTTCGCTAAACGAAGAAAAACGACTTCGTTTTTCTTGTTGTTAGGAACTGTATTTTAATAAATGCCGGGAACTAAAAGGACATTTATTGTTTGGGACGTATTTGAATCGCCAGTGAGTGGACATGTTAAGTGTAAACAGTGTTCAGATACATTCAGGTATGTGGGAAATACGACCACGTTATTGAATCACATTAAAAAGAAGCATCCAACGGTTGATCCGTCGCAGCCATCTACATTGGATGTTGAGCGACCTCCTCAAAAAAGATTGACGCAAATTCAAACCCGCCTGACCGTGCCAAAGAAAATTACGCAAACATCTGGTGACAATGCCTTGATTAATATGATAGTTAAAGATTATTAACCTTTCCAAATAGTGGAGAACGATGGTTTCCAGCAGTATACAAAAGCATTGAATACTGATTATGAACTTCCAACTAGAAAAAAATGAGTACTAATGATAGATGAAAAGTATAAGTTTGAGTCCGAATCCTTAAAGAAGGAATTGGAAGACGCTTGCTATTTAGCTTTGACATCTGATATCTGGTCTTCAGATAGTAACAAAAGCTTCATAAGTGTGACAGCACATTTTATAGAAAAAACAAGATTGAAATCAGTTGTCATTTCTACTTCAGATATTAAAGAAAACCACACGGCTGAAAACATTGCGATTGCTATTCAAGAAGTAACGGACTAGTGGCAAATAAGTTCAAAAGTAGTAACTATTGTCACAGATAACTCTGCAGCAATGAAAAAAGCAGTAAATGAATGTTTGAATAAGCGAAATCATTGTTGTGTTGCTCGTACACTTAATCTCGCAGTCAAAGACTGTATAGAGAAAGAACCATTTGAGTTGGAAGAGAATTCTACTATCGCTACTAACAGTCAGTTACAACAACTTTTAGCCAAATGTAGAGCAATTGTTTCGCATTTTAATTATGTTACGAAATGTTCTTATTCCTTACTCAAAATGCCAGAGAAACTGAAAGTTGACACGTTAAAACTCAAGAAAGACATTCGTACACGCTGCAACAGCATTTTCTATATGCTCGAGCGCCTATTGGAAGTTAAGATATAGCTTTCTGCTACTTTGCCGTTACTATAATCACCTCCACCAAATCTGGATTCCAATGAGTGGTTATTGACAGAAGACGTGATGGCGCTTTTACGTCCTTTCGAAAAGGTGACTGCAAATTTTTTCAGGAGAGCAATACCCAACTCTGTCTTCTGTTAATCCTCTGATATTTGGACTACAAAGGGCTATAAACAGCAAGAAGCCAGTGACGGAATTAGGAAAGTGTTTAAAACATAGTCTTGTTTCTGTGATAGAAAATCGACTTGGGGTATATGAGTCTAATAGGACAGAATCAAAAGCTACCTTCCTTGATCTACGCTTCAAAAGACGAGGTTTTATGTTAGAAAGTAATGCCAATAATGCGTAAATGTGGATAATAAATGAGATAACAAACATGAGCAACATTCAAGACCTACCTCCTCCTAGTCCAACAAGTCCCAGTACCAGTGCTCCCATTGCTTTTTTTGCTAATACTATTGATTCGGGAAAAGACGAAATTTGGGGAGTTGTAGATAAAAAAATAATGGATAGCAGTACTGAGTCAACTTCATTCACTTCGGCAGCTATGATGGTTAAACCATACATTGAAATACTATATTTTGACAGAAAATGCGATCTACTTCAGTTTTGGAATGAAATGAAATGTTTATTTCTGGTGTTATTCAAAATTGTGCATATATATCTTTGTATACCGGCAACATCAGTTCCTTCAGAGTGCTTATTTTCAAAAGCCGGGATTTTGTGCTTTGATAGAAGAAACGGTCTAGCACCTAAACAAGTTGACCAAATTCTATTTCTCAATAGCATTCAATTATTGTTTGTCTTCTTTATTCTTCAACAAGTACTGGCTACACATTTATTTATCTTTAGTTTTTATATTAAGTGTAATTTTTATTTTAATGTAACTACCAAAATAATTTGTTATCTAGAATAGCCATGTTATTTAAGAATATTTCGATTGTGATACTGAAACTATTAACAGCATAAGTACTTACATCATAAAGTTAGACTGATATTATTTTATAAAGATTGCTATATAACTAGTTTTGTTGTAAAATATAATATAAGTACAAGTACGAGTACTTACTATAACTATGACTAAAATCAAAAATATATGAGTATATGATACAAACTATAAATATCTTTTTATTTCAATCCTACCTACTAAGTTTAGTAATGATAATAATGTCCTTACACTGAGTTGGGTATGTAAAAATAGGTATGTAGAAATTAAAAAAGTAATTTGTCGTCATTTACTCTGCTTCGTCCTGCTAACTCGAGTTGTGTAAACTCGAGTAACCCGAATTTCAAATCGAGTTAACCCGAATCGTGGTTTTCCCGAGTTGGCACATTACTAGATAAGAGTCTTTGTTTGTCACATTATTAAACTGGCGATAATCTACACAACACCTTAGAGAGCCATCTTTCTTCTTAACAATAACAATGGGGAATGACCATGGACTAATTGATGGTTCCATAACATCTAACTCCTTTATTTCCTTCAGAATTCTCTCAACTGCCCCTCATTCGAAGCCAGTGGCAGTCGTCTTGGTGGCTGCTTTATGGGCCGGGCATCTCCTGTTTCAATGTAGTGACAGGTCACATTAGTCATTCCAAGGTCATTTGGTCCAGAGGAGAATGCATCCCTATTTATCAGCAGTAATTCAGAGACAGACTTCATATGGTGCCAGTTAAGATTTTCTCTTATCTGTAGTAGCAGTTCATCCAGTACATATGGTAAATGACATTCAATTTTTTCTACTCTAGAATCTTCTGGTACATTTGGAAGTTTCTGTGTGGCATGCTTGCATACACCTATCATGGCCCCTTCCTTTAAGGCGAATGGCACTCTCCGACAAATTTATCATTCTAACTGGAAAGCTGTCAGAATTAAAAGAAACCAAAGTCCTTCCTACAACCACTTTACCTGGCAGGATGCCAATCCTGTCTGCTGGCTCAATTAGACCCAAAGGCCTAACAAATTTCGTTGACATCTGCCTGTAAGGATAACTTCACTAGAAGCAGACAGCACAGTGGGTTGACAACAGACTACTGGGCAACTAAATGGAGAGGTCAATTCGTGCCATGTTGACCCCACCAACTATCTACTGCCTACTCGTAGCACACCGAATCGAGTATCGATACAGCAGCCCCAAAATATATTCATCCTCTATTTCCGCTATGCATATACACTGGAGAGCCAAAAAATGGTATAGGCGTGCGTATGCAAATAACAAAGGTATGGAACCAATCAGGTAACGCGGTGCGGTCTGCAGCGCCTATACAAGACAAGCGTCTGGCGAAGTTGCTAGATCTGTAACTGCTGATACAATGGCAGGTTATCAAGATTTAATTGAGTTTGAACGTTGTTTTATAGCCGGCGCACGAGAGATGGGACATAGCATCTCAGAGGTAGCGATAAAATTTGGATTTTCGCGTACGACCATTTCACGAGCGTACCGTGAATATCGGGAATCCTGCAAGAAATCAAATCTTCGACATCGCTGCCGCCTGAAAAAGATCGTGAATGAACGGGACAAACGACCACTGCCGAGAATCATTAAACGTGACATACGTACAACCCTTTCTCAAATTGGTACAGATTTCAATTCTGGGGTATCAACAAGTGCGAGTATGCGAACTATTCAACGGACCATCATTGATATGGGCTTTCGGAGCCGAAGGCCCACTCGTATAGCGTTGTTGACTGCACGACACAAAACTTTACGCCTCGTCTGGGCCCGCCAACATGGCCATTGTACTGTTGATGACTGGAAACTCGTTGCCTGGTCTGACGAGTCTCGTTTCCAATTGTATCGGGCGGATGGACGTGTATGGGTATGGAGACATCCTCATGAATCCATGGACCCTACATTTCAACAGGAGACTGTTCAAGCTGGTGGGGCTCTATCATGGTATGGGGCGTGTGCATTTGGCGTGAAATGGGACCCCTGATACGTCTAGATACGACTCTGACAGGTTACAGATACGTAAGCATCCTGTCCGATCACCTGCACCCATTCATGTCCATTGTGCATTGCGACGGACGTGGACAATTCCAGCAGGACAATGCGACACCCCACACGTAGAGAGTTGCTACCTAACAAGTGGCTCCAGGAACACTCTTCTGACTTTAGACATTTCCGTCGGCCACCTAAATACCCAGACATAAACATTATTGAGCATATCTAGGATGCCTTGCAACGTGCTGTCCAGAACAGAACTCCACCGCCTCGTATTCCTATAGATTTGTGGAATGCCTTGTAGGATTCATGGTGTGAATTGCCTTCTGCATACCTTCAGACATTAGTCGAGTCCATGCCACGTCGTCTTGCGGGACTTCTGCGTGCTCGCGGGGACCCTACACGATATTAGGCAGGTGTACCAGTTTTTTTGGCTCTTCAGTGTATCATGCTCTGTGGTAAAGTCACCAAACTTCAAGTTCACTCTTCTGTTACCTTCAACTAGTGTGGTATCATCTGTTACTGTCGAGCATCGTTGTTATTATTTAAATCTTTTTGACCCTTTCAATTGAAGTAGATATCTAGTTGCTCAACATCTTCAAATCAAGCTTATCCGTCAACTTTAAAGTATCGCCCTGAAATTATCAACTAAATCACACGATACCTTCTTCCGAGTACTATCAGCGGCCGAAAACGTGTTGCTCTGTAATTTTTTGTGATTTATAGATCGTTAAGTTTTTTAAACTAGATCGAGTTATTTAACTTCGCAAGCAAACCATTCATTATGACACATTTTACTTAATTCAATTTTTAATAGAAAAAAAAAACAAATTTTACTGCCAAAAAATATTCCCGGAAAAAAAATAGAATCTAGCACACTAAGCGTTTTGGTCTATAATATTATATGAATGACTCTACACACAACGTTTGCACAAATTTCCCAACAATAAACTAGTACGGTAACAGTTTAAATTATCGTAGCTGCACGCTGCCGGACGAAAACACCGAATGTTAGTTCAAACTACTGCCATATTAAATTATAGAAATAGCTAATTAAATTTGAATGTGAGCATTTTTAAATTAATTAACAATGAAAAATTTCCAACGCAATTACATTGTCACTCTTAAATTACGCAGCTTCTCAGCGCAAGAGAGTAATCACAAATGGAGACCGGTCTGCTGTGTTCCCTGCATTGTTATACAAGTAGTTATATAGTATAAGAAGGAAATATTTTCTTCAGAGTTATTATAGAATATTAATAATTTGTTTTATGTACGTGCTTCGTTTTGAAGGCGGAGGAGGTATTGAGGTCGATTCACATTTAAGCCGATCTTGCCGAACAGACAGAGCAGACAAAATCTATGGCTGCTCACATGCAAGCAGATTTTTCTGAGTTGCCATTTTTGCTGTCTGGTTGCAGAATGTTTACGACCACACTGTTTCGCTCGGTTATTTAATACCAAAATTCTAAAATAAGAGATCGACAACGAACTATATGCTGACATGTTTCTACTCTATTTTATTAATTTAATAGTGGTACGAACTTCATGTAAATGATTTTCGAGAGACAGTGATTATGTTTTATACTTAAAAACCATACTTTGCATTTCCAAACTACACTTGTTCAATAGGAATGTTTATTAAAATAAACATTTATGTTCAAGAATTTCATTATAAATTCATAAATTGAACTATTCTGCACTATTATAGGGCTTATCAATACAGGCTGCTTATCTATAATATAAAAATGAATCCCAAAATGTGTTGGTAAGCGCATAACTCAACAACGCCTGGACCAATTTGGCCAATTCTTTTTTTAAAATGTTCGTTGAAGTTCAAGGATGGTTTTTACGGCGAGAAAAATTCGAATAATTGCCGGAAAACCCCTAAAAACCGCCCTTTTCTTTTTCCCATACAAACATTTTCTAACTAAAACGTAGTCAATTTGAGCTTTATTGCTATTGTATAAAGTTCATATTAAATTACAAGCACTTATTGTTGTTTAAGCAATGTAGGTGTGTTCCTAACGTCAAAGATCATATCTATCAAAACAGTGTGCGTGTGTGCGTTGGAGCACAGAATACATCGTTGGAGGAGTTTAATGTAGCGTTCCGAAACTCGCGTTTCTTTTGTTTTACTATCTATCAAAACAGTGTGCGTGTGTGCTTTGGAGCACAGAATACATCGTTGGAGGAGTTTAATGTCGCGTTCCGAAACTCGCGTTTCTTTTGTTTTACTATCTATCAAAACAGTGTGCGTGTGTGCTTTGGAGCACAGAATACATCGTTGGAGGAGTTTAATGTCGCGTTCCGAAACTCGCGTTTCTTTTGTTTTACTATCTATCAAAACAGTGTGCGTGTGTGCGTTGGAGCAAAGAATACATCGTTGGAGGAGTTTAATGTCGCGTTCCGAAACTCGTGTTTCTTTTGTTTTACTTTCGGCACGCGAGATAAAATGCATCAGTTTTCACGTCATTACATCAGTCAAACACAAACCGCGTTACCAAAAGTGTTTTATTATTTTTAATAGCCCAATTTAATAAAACATTGGTACGGCTTAAAGGATTTCAAGTCATATCAAATTTAAAAAAAAATTGATGATGTCGATTTGCCGGTGTACCTACAACCTACAAGTATTGTTTTTTCTTGGATTTTCTGTTAGCTAATCTACTGAGTTTGCTTTTGTCAACTGATACACGAAACAAATTTGATTTGAAAACTTTTTTGATTTCATTAATATTAGCAACAATTCGCTCACAAAATAAAATTGCACTTGCACTCGCTTCGTCGGGAATCGCAGCAACTTTGCTTGAAGGTGGTCGAACAGCCCATTCAGCACTAAAATTGCCATTAAATATGCAAAGCAATGAAACTCCAACCTGCAACATTTCGAATAACTCTGCAATGGCAAAGGTTTTGCAGCAATGTAAATTGATTGTTTGCGATGAATGCACGATGGCACATAAAAAATCTTTGGAGGCTTTAGACAGAACCTTAAAAGATCTACGGAGCAATTATAACCGATTTGGTGGTGCAATGATTTTATTAGCAGAGATTTTCGTCAAACATTGCCAGTGATTCCACGATCAACGCCAGCTGATGAACTCAATGCATGTCTAAAGTCCTCCAATTTGTGGAAACATGTCAAAGTACTTCATTTAAGTAAGAATATGCGTGTTGAGTTGCAAAATGACCAATCTGGAAACATATTCTCTAAACAACTCATTGACATTGGTAATGGAAAATTTCCTATAGACATGTTGACTGGCTGCATTAACTTTCCTCAAAGTTTTTGTCAGTTAACTCGATCAAAAGATGAACTTATTCAGAAGGTGTTTCCAGATGTTTCTCAAAATTACAGAAACCATGATTGGTTGAGCGAACGAGCTATATTGGCTGCAAAAAACATAGATGTAAATGAATTAAATTTCAAAATTCAAGAACAAATTACAGGCGAATCGAGAATATATAAATCAGTTGATTCGGTTACTAACCAAGATGATGTAGTCAACTATCCACCAGAATTTTTAAACTCGCTGGATTTGCCAGGATTGCCACCTCACAATCTTCAATTAAAGGTTGGATCGGTAGTTATAATGTTGCGAAATACCAACCGCGTCTTTGCAACGGTACACGGTTAGCGATAAAAAAATTACTAAACAACGTGATAGAAGCAACTATACTCAAAGGAAAGTATAAAGGAGAAGATGTTCTCATACCGCGCATCCCAATGATTCCGACTGATGTGCCATTTGAGTTTAAACGACTACAGTTTCCAGTGCGGCTTGCTTTTGCTATGACCATAAACAAGTCCCAGGGGCAATCATTAAGTGTTTGTGGTATTAATCTGGAAAACCCATGTTTCTCACATGGTCAATTGTATGTTGCCTGTTCCCGTGTTGGAAAACCATCAGATTTGTTTGTCTATGCGCCAGGTAATCAAACAAAAAACATCGTATATCACAAAGCACTACAATGATAATAAAACTGATTTCTGTTAATAATTATGATTCACATGATTAACAATAAAGCGATTACTTACTTTTAAATCCTTATATATGTTTTATTTAATTATTTTTTATTCACAACGCCCTATCACCAGGGTGACGGTTCTGTTCAGGAGAATTTTTTCCCCCGACTATAAAATACGTAGGAACAAAAAACTGCCACATTACAAATCTTTTTGACAGGACGAAGTCTGTCGGGTNTAAAATACGTAGGAACAAAAAACTGCCACATTACAAATCTTTTTGACAGGACGAAGTCTGTCGGGTCCGCTAGTATTTAAATAAATAAGTGGTATAAAATATGTTAACCAACTAACTTGTGGGAAATATCGACGAAAAGCTGCTCTTTCCGCAAGAAATAAATCAGCGAGAGTTCAACTGTTCGGCGCTGATCGTGCGGAAATGAGAACTGTTTCTGATTTGCTGTCTTAGTTTTCCGCTGTCTGTTCGGCAGGATCGGCATACAGAAGCAGGTCTTACTCAATGAACTATCCTAAAAGTACATCTGAAAATAGGAATCAAATTTATGACTTACCTGCGATTTCTAGCTGCGGAACTCACTACTGAAGGTACTGCAGCGAATTCTTTCATGTGAGGGATAATTATGTTTTATTGTGGTACTTTTCTGTGTAAATGCATTCGGCAATGTAATATATCTCTACCGTTCTCCTATGAAAGCTAAAGCTATATTTCTTGAACTTATTAATGTGAATCAACATAAACTGCAATTAAGTACAAAACTAAAATAATGCAAAACGTCATTCTACTGTGAAATTGGCTACGCCCAGATGTTTACAGGCACAGCTTGCCTGATAGTTTGTAAAACTTGGCTTGCGGGCTAGATTCGCTCTGTTGTGGTTACAGGTAACCCTTCATTTCGCCGTACAATCCAGCAGGCATCTGCATTTGGCGTTAAGAGACACTGAAGATGCCCGAGCGGCGATGGCGGTGTAGGTTTCATACCACTTGCCTCCAACCACAGCGAACTGGACTCCATTCTCGAACGGATTTTCTCATATGGGAAACTTGATACACGTTGCCGTTGGCCGGTGGGTTTTCCGGGATTACTCTCGTTTCTGTCACCACTGCATTCACCCGTTCATCCATCTCCACGTCTCTTCACCCTCATCGGACTAGACTACTCACCTCCCACCACGGCGAACCGGGTTTGATTCCCGGCAGGAATGCCGCTGGTCGGTGGGTTTTCCCGGGATCTCTCGTTTCCCCCGCCCTTGCATTCCAACGCTGCTCCATACTCGCCTCGCTCCACCTTCATCGGCTCTTGAGACCTCGATGCTAAGAGTCGCCCAAATCTCTCCACTCCACTCTTCAACCCCATTGGCTCTACAAGCCTCAGCAGTTGAACGCCGTCCAAATATCCCTGGCCCACTGAAGATGCCTGGTGAAATATACTCGTACGTCAGTTACTGCAACCAACCTGGAGGCCAGATGAGCCATTGCAACTGCCGCGAAAGCCTACAAATCACCTTTAAATTTTGTTTAAGTGCTTCCCATATCATTAGAAAGTGCACAAACTTGTGAGCTGCCCAAGCCGTTGGAAGGATTATCAGCAAGGGGCGGGTCTCCTTACCACCAAATGCCCCACCAATCGTCTTGACCTTGCACACCACCTTGTTGCTGAGCACATCCAACATTTCAGCAACATATTTCTGCAAGGAACAAATATTAAACACGTGAACAATATATCAAAGCACTTAACACTCACCGACTCCTCTAAGGTGCCCAGCTACTCAGAATCTCAATTTAATATGAGAGAAATTGGGTATAGGTTCACGCTAAGGGATTACACATGTGTTCACCAGTAATGAGTATGGAAAACCGGTTGGGAATGAGAACCCCAAGATGGAACACGCGATATACTGAATGTGTTAGATAACGCTACTTCATTACCTAACATTACTCGGCCTTTCTGAAAGGGCTTTCAGCACATAATGCAACACTGTCTGGCTACTGTTTCTTTCCCGCGTTAAGTTTTATTTAACATTTTTCATATTCGCTCTTTTATGCCCCTAATGAATTTGTGTGGTACTAGAAATAAGGGAAAAAATAGCGCGAATTATAAGCGCTGACGTTAAATTAGTGTTGCTTTCAGTGCTGATGTAAATACTATTTCTGTGAATTTAATATTTGTCAAAAATGTAAACACGAAAAAGTATACGTGGCTATCAATTGTAGCCATGCCGAGCAATTAAGAAAACCATATAATGGCAACAACGTCTAGGATTCTATAACTAGGGCCTACTGGTTGTGGGTGGGTCATCGATGTATGTATGGCAATAGCTGTACAGATGTGTATCTCACAGTATTGTGCTAGTTCATGACCAAATTTACTTACAGAATGTTCTCTTATTTAAGTGTAAAACGAAATAAAAAAAACCAAGTTCAGTTTGCTTAAAAATTCACGTTCAATTTCGAGTTCTTCAAAGAAAGATTCTAAGTTCGTTATAATTTCTTCGACAAAAAAACCGAACTCAAATAAATGGCTAAGACGAAATTCACCAAACATATTTACACACGAAAATTTTAAAACTTACTATTCTGGCATTGTATGTAAACAAAGTATCACAAATGTGGCTATAATTGACGAGGGAAGCATATTGAGGTAAAAGCACATAATAAAAATAGTGAACTGTAAATGGCGTCCTACGGAGAACATCTTGGAGACGCTTGTCTGACAACCGCCCCCTCTTTGAGATGAGAATGTTGCTGGCTGGGCTAGACACACGTTCTACAGCGGTGCTTTGAGCTGTTGCAGTGTTCATTTTTAAGAATAACTCTTTTCAGAACTGGAAAACTATGCAAAAATGTTATATTTTTTAATGGAAAAGGTACCTATCAATTTTCTTGCTCTAGTAACAGTAGGGTTATCTTATCGACTAGCTACTGAAATAGTAAACAACACAGTTTATTTGCTATCGACACGCAGAAATAAATACCGCGAGAACTTTTTTAAAAATCGGCATGAAATTTAAAAAGTGTCATTAATAAAACAAACAATAAAAGTTTAATTTAAGGGTGTAAAAAACGAGCGAGGTCGTTAAAAGTTTACGAAATATGTACAGTTATTACTAACTTGTTCAATTTAAAAATTAAATTCACAAATCTGGTACCTTATTTCATAATGTCGTATTTTATAAATAAAAGTGAATGTTAATTTCATAGGTCAATCTAAGGAATAAAAATGGCCACACTTTTCACTGGTCGCACCAAAACAAATAAGATTTAACCACACAATAGTCCACACAATTATCTAAAAGGTGTTTAGCCTATCTTAATACCCACCATAACAATTTGCCATAGTATAAATGTTATTAAGTAGTTACAACATAATANGGTGTTTAGCCTATCTTAATACCCACCATAACAATTTGCCATAGTATAAATGTTATTAAGTAGTTACAACATAATATTAAACCACCTTTAATGTGACGGACCAGGCAACAGTGCCTTATGAGAGGATTCAGAGACTTGAGCAGTTCGCAAAACGGTAGTAAATATGGGCAAGCGTACCTTTATAATTACGAAACCTATGGCAGGGGTCGGCAAGTACTTTCAAGTGGGGTCCGAATACTTTTGAAAAATTTTATTGATGTCCAGAGAAAAAAAACCACATAAGTACTTATAACGTTTTAATTTTTATTTTTACATACACATAATTGCATTACAATAAAATAGAAAGTTATATATAATATAAAATAGAAAAGGCAGGTATTCGTTGAAAAATTAATGCAAACAATTACATTTGTGGTTTTGAGCCAGTTTTTTATAGTTTGGTTCACGTGGCGAACAGCTAATGCGAAGAGTGTCTTCAAGGTGGGCGTCCGTTAATCTCTAACGATATTTGTTATTCAAAAAATTCATTTGGGTAAAGTTGTTTCACATACATATGTGGAGCCAAACATAGAAGCCAGGTTAATCCCTTGTTTTCCGCGGGTTAAATACTTTTCTACATGTTTGCCCCAAAATTCTTCAGGGGATGCAGTTTTGCACATTTGCGCGGAAATATCTTCTTGCAAGTCAATTATCTCCATTTGAAGTAAAGGTTTTTCAAGACTGAACAACTTCGCAGCCACATTAGTCCATTCTGCAGCTGGAGCAACTTCATAAGGCGATTAAAGAATTGAGACAACTTACCTATCTCTGCAAAGTCTTGGAATCTTGCTTCAAATTGCTTCCCAAGATCTGACATAAAACTCGGAATACTTCATTGTGTATTTCAGAAATATTCTTTTAATATTCAAGGATTGTTGGAAAATTAATAAATTCATGATTTGCAATATCTTTTTCAAATTGATCCAGCTTGCGACGAAAAGCAGACACACATTGTATCAGATCACATATTAATTTCGCATTTCCTTGTAACTCGGTGTTGAGCGAATATAAATATTTCAGAATGTCTTTCAGGAAAGCCACAGCTAACATATTTTCCACTGATTTCAGAAATAGTACAAATTAAGGTGAACTGGAGCAAGAGCATTTTCAGGGGAAATTACATTTTCAGTGGTAATTAAATTTTCGGGGGCAAGAACAAAGCGTCTCTACAGTTTCAAATTCATTTAATGTACTGTACAAAGGTGCAACATGTGGGAATCTGCTGTAATATATTCGCCGTTTCTTGTGGTTACGATTAGAACGCATTAGCGCGAGGAAATGTTCCATAGGCAGAGACAGTGATTTAACTTAGTATGCCATGCTGTGTTTGTTGAATGTAATTCTCGATCATCTCTTTTTGTGAATCGGCTCTCAAGACCTAGCTGTTAAGAGCCACCCAAATCTCTTCACTCACCTCTTTTTAGGAAGACTTTCTGGACATTTTTATTGCAAGTTGACACTTTTTTATGTTTTTGTTTAAAAGCATTACTAGTTATGAATTTTTAACAATCGGCAAGAGTTATATTCTGGTTTGCATTTATCCCACGAAATGTATATGTTGGGAAAGTGCAGATGTTGACAATAAGACAAGAGTGCACTGGGCTGCACTCTCGCCTCAGTTCAATACTGGGGCAATTACCCTTGGTTCAAATTGCTACTATTTGTTTGACAGATCATAACTGTACTTACATTTTCCTTCTATTAAGTAAATTATGCCATTTTAGTTTTCTGCTGTTTTAATGTTATCTTTCTATCTTACCATTGACTCAAGAAGGTAGTTTATGTTAGGAATGTTGTAAAAAAATTAATTAACATACCTAAGTAAAGTGAACGGTTTTAATATAAACAAAATAAAAACATGGAAAAGTAGTTTTTTAATAATTTTAATGTATATAATTAACTTTGCAGTTTTCTCCCAATCATTATGGTGAAAAATTATGTCAGGAAAACGGAAAAAGAAAAACCATATTCTCCTGAAGACTTAGCGACAGCTATAGAGGAGGTACAGTTCGGAAAGAGCAACGCCTATCGCACATCTCAGAAGTATAACATTTCACTTAACACAGTGGTAGGTCACGTTAAGGATAGAAGAAGGAACAAAAGACAAATTCAGAACTTACCACTGAAAAGTATTGCGAACTCTTTGGCACCACAGTATAATAATAATAATGCGTATAGGGAGTGCACCCTAGGGCGAGGCAACACCCTCCGAAGCGACGGTTCTTTCAAGTTGAGACGCGTAGGTGACCGCCATCCCTGGACATGATAGAAATGAGACCCTACAATGGAGCGGCGCTGGAATGCAAGGGCGGGGGAAACGGGAGTACCCCGAGAAAACCCGCCGGCAAGCGGCATCGTCCAGCACGATTCCCACATTCGAAAATCCGGGAGTGGACCCGCCGGGAATCGAGCCCGGATCACCGTGGTGGGAGGCGAGCGCCCTGGCCACTGCGCCACCGCTGCCCCGGCGCCACTGAATGAAATCCATACTTGCCACTTCGGTCAACTGTGTTCAGAGCGCGGCCAATATCTTCACTAAAGGAAACACTTTGGTATTACGGACAAACAAGGTGTCTCACTAGGTGTGCAAATGCGTTTAACACCGGTCATACTGTCACATTTATGCTTTGTGTTTGACGAGAAAAATGGAAGAGGAATATTTGACCAAATGCGACCATACATTTTTGTAAAGTAAGTTAAATTTTTACGTCAAACACATCCTAAAAACTGTCACGCTGTAATTTTTTTTTTTTTGTATTTCACTGTGTTGATTCAGTATCTACTTCAGAACTGAAAAATACTCTTGTATTACAATAGAGCAGAGTACATGGAAAAAGGTTGAATATTTTAATATTTTGCGCTTCTAACTAACAATTTAACACATACATATACTACATAATGACATTTAATGCCTCCGTTCTTTTAGAATGGTTAGAGAAAGTAAACTTCTAACAATAAACAGACACGTGCTGTTGACATAATTTATTATCTCAGTAACCACATTTCAATATTCGTCACTGCATGCGATTCCAATTGGTTCATCTTGTCAAATATCCAACACATTATCTAACCGGGCCTGTACATACATCAGATGTTTGATGGAAACATATAAACAATCCAAACTCTCCTTCTTTAACTTAATTTGAAGGAAGCAGACGATAAAATTTCACAACACATCGTAAGTTTAATAAGACTGTTGAAGTTGACCTAAGGGAAAGCGATCTCCGGTACCGAACCAAACCACCAGGAGCGCTGGGAGGCAGAGGTAGATGCTGCTTCAGAGCTGAGTATATGTCTTCCAGAGTAGTTTCGTCCCACTGCCTGGAAGAGACGTTTCACATTTTACACGACCACACAGAAATGTGAAGAGTTAAATACAGTTCTGATAACACAAGTCAAACCCAAAAATATGTAGATGCTCGCAATGTTCGCTTGGGTTTATCAAAATTTTAATCAGTTTCGTCTACATTTCACTAGATCAACCCTACGTCAGTTAATGATTTTTTTCTTGTATTAACGTACGGTACGCTTCTTTAAATATTATCTTATAAAAAAGTATTTATTTCGAAAACTAATCTGCTACTAATAAACATACAGTAATTTATGAGCAAAAATTTAAAACATTCAAACGAAGGAAAGATTTTTTATTGTTTTCCGCCTACATTTATAAAAGTTCTCCAATTATTATTTATAACTAAGAGGATAAAACTAGCAGAAGTGATTTTTTTCAGAGGTATAGTTTAGTATTGCTCAACCTGAAAGCAGTCATATAAAAAGTGTGTTAACTCTCCTGCCGATGGCTTTCTCTCTGACGTATTTCGCTATGACTGTCGTGGCTGCCATTCCTCCGGAAGCTACAGAGATGTCTTTCACTGTCTTTGTGCTCTGCTCGAATACTTCGTTTACAGCAATGTTGACAATAGCTATGTCGTCATCCCTCCTCTTGGCCTGCTTGTATGCTCGGAAGTACTGGTTCTGAACAAAAACATTACATAGGATTATCTCATCGTTTTTGGTTCATGAATGGAGCTGCTTCACACTTACATTGAATATAATGAATAATATAAAAGTAACGAGTCTGTAACATATTTGCGATATCTTCACACTTTTTGAATCAAGCATTTGAAAAATCACACCATGTATTGACGGGTTTGGTTGTTTCAAAATGTCATTTACCACAAGCGTTTTACACTTATGCTAACATAAAAGTATCTCGTTCTTGGTTGAATTTAAGTTTTACTTTTATTTATATATAAATTATAATATATCGTGTATCTATATATATAAAACAAAGTCGGGTTAGTTACATCATTTATAACTCGAGAACGGCTAGACCGATTTCAATGATTTTAGTTTTTTTGGATTTGTCTGCGCCGGGAATAATATTATAGGTTGTTTAAAAATCGTAAAAATTCGCGGAAAAAATTATTATAACGTAAATTAATTTTCTCATACATTTTATATGGATGACATTTTTGACATGACATTAACTGAAGTTCAAGTATTGCCTCTAAAATAAATAAAGAATGCTAACATGAAAAAACATTGTGACTATAAATCAGTTATACTAACTTCGCTTTCGACTTTACATATTCAAGGCCAGATTCACCATCGAATTGGATAATTGCAACCTCTTGAATATGCACAGTATAAATTCTTACAAATATACTTCATGGGCAATATGGAGGAACAACTTGATCGGCGTCAAGAGATCAACACAGCAATGAAAAGAGCAATTATTCAATATTTGCAGCAAGTACTTCATGAACATCATGCATTGGTCAGTCATTTTTGACGTGACATCAACCAACACATGTCAAAGGTGACAGTACTATTTGTTTGTTTTTGTCATTGAAACTGTCGAAGATTACCGGACGATTTGTTTGTTTTGTGCGTGTGAATAAATGTGGTGCGAGTATTATTACTAACAACGCCGCGACCCAGAAGATCTAATCTTAACCAGCAAAGCCGTAATTCAATTAGGCTTCGAAACACTGCGAATCAATTAACTGAAGAAGAACGAGAAATCGGAAGAGCAGAGCGCCGCGTTAGTATGGACCGACTTCGTGCTTCTCAAACAGAAGAGCTAAGAGGGGCAGCCCGTGAAACGGCTAGGTTGGCAATGCGAAATCGTAGAGCTAATCGCACAGATCAACAACGTGACAATCTCCGACGCGCGAGAAGAAATACTTCAAGTGTTGTTTTGAATCGAGCAGCGTTTTTATACGATTCCATAATTGATTAGAGCACGCATGCTGTCGTTCACATTAGTCCAATGGACGTTGTTTGCGAACATTGTGGCGCACTGAAGTTTGCTGGAGGAACGCCTGGATTGTGCTGCCTCAATGGCAAAGAGAAATTGCCATTATTGACTCCGACACCTGAGCCATTGCATTCATTGCTTCATGGCGAAACACCAGAATCACGACATTTTTTAGCGAACACTCAAAAATACAACGGCTGTTTTCAAATGAATTCATTTGGGGCAGACATTATCCAAGAATAAGGATTTAATCCGACATTCGAGGTAATTTATGTTGAAGAGAGTAATTGTCCATTTTCTTTAAAATATAAGATGTAAGATAACAAAAATTGTTCAAGTATTGCCTCTAAAATAAATAAGACATGCTAACATGAAAAAACATTGTAATTATAAATCAGTTATACTGACTTCGCTTTCGACTTTACAGATTGAAGGTCAGATTCACCATCGAATTGGATCATTGCAACCTCTTGAAGATGCACAGTATAAATTCTTACAAATACACTTCATGGGCAATGTGGAGGAACAACTTGATCGGCGTTAAGAGAACAACACAGCAAATGAAAAGATAAATTCTTCAAGATTTGCAGAAAATACTTCACAAACATCATACATTGGTCAGGCTGTTCAAGACGGCGTTGGAGCGCATGCCAAATGATGACTACAAAGTCGTGATCAGAGCTGATAAACGACCAACTGGAACACACGATTGCACATTTAACGCTCCAACAATAGATGAAGTTGCAATCCTTATTGTTGGTGAAAACTTTGAAACACGCGATATTGTGCTTACACGTCGCCATACTGGGCCACTGCAAACAATATATGAATCACACTGTTCATATGACACGTTGCAATACCCACTGGTGTTTTGGCAAGGAGAAGATGTATATCACTTTAATATCAAGATGATAAATCCATTGAATGGTGAGTATCAATATCATAGTTTCATTTCAAAAAGGGCTGGAAAACAATCTTAAATAATTTGTCTTAACCCCTTTTAAATATGCTAAAAGGAGCTTAGGGGATTTAGTAATCACGTGGTTCTGTCCACCCCTTCAGGGAATACGGACATGAGCTTTTATTCAAAGATACTAATTTAACTGTTTTTATTACAGGTCAGGAAACTACCAAGAAGGTGAGCTCGATGAATTATTACGCATATCGTTTGATGATTCGTCAAAATGCTGACCACTATTTGCTGCGATTTCGTCGATTGCTACAGCAATATTACGTCGATATGTATGTCAAAATCGAAACAGAGCGCCTAACTTTCATTAGGTTGAACCAAGCTAAACTGCGTTCAGAGGAGTATATCCATTTACGCGATGTAATAAGCACCGAAGGAGATGCAGCTGATATTGGTTGATTGACTATTCTACCGACGACGTACACAGGTAGCCCGCGTCATATGCATGAATATGCGCAAGATGCAATGACATATGTTCGTCATTACGGTCGACCAGATCCATTTATTACCTTTACGTGTAATCCGAAATGGATAGAAATGGTTGAAATGCTGCTTCCCGGACAAACATCAAGTGATCGGCACGACATCACCGCAAGTGTCTTCAAGCAAAAAATCCGGTCGCTGATGAACTACATTGTTAAGCAACGCGTCTTTGGGAATACTCAATGCTGGATGCATTCAATCGAATGGCAAAAAGAGGCTTACCGCATGCACACATTCTCATTTGGTTAGTTGAAAGAATTCGACCAGATCAAATAGATGATATCATATGTGCCGAGATTCCTGATCCCGAAACCGATCCAGACCTACATGATGTTGTAATTACGAATATGATGCATGGACCGTGTGGCGCCATCAACCCCCAATCACCGTGCATGGTAAACGGCAAGTGTTCCAACGTTATCCACGAAAATTAACGGCAGAGACCATCACTGGCAAAGATGGGTATCCACAGTATCGGCGTCGATCACCCGATGATAACGGTCGAACTATCACAAGGAAAGTGAAAGGTAACGATTTCGTGGTTGACAACAGTTGGATTGTTCCATATTCAACACTTCTTTCCAAAACATTCAAGACACATTGCAACGTTGAGTATTGCAATTCGGTGAAGTCCATCAAATATATCTGCAAATATCTCACGAAAGGCAGCGATATGGCGGTTTTTGGGATCCAAACCTCCAATACCAAAGATGGAATTAAGCGCTATCAAGTTGGTCGATATGTGAACTGCAATGAGGCGATTTGGCGTATATTCTCATTCCCTATTCACGAACGTCATCCCACTGTTGTACATTTGGCGGTGCATCTGGAGAATGGTCAAAGAGTTTATTTCACCGCGTCGAATGTTGCTCAACGTGCTGAAGCAACTCCAGCGACAACATAAACCAGATTCTTTGACATTTCCCAAAGCGATCCGTTTGCACGAACGTTGCTTTACTCGGAGATGCCACATTATTACACTTGGAACGCTTCATCGAAGAAATTTCACGTCGGAAGCAAGGCGATGCGGTTCCTGGTGCGTTCCACTAATGCTCTTGGTCGTATTTACACAGATCATCCGAAGAATGATGAATGCTGCTATTTGCGGTTGTTGCTGGTGAATGTTCGTGGGCCAAAAACATTTGAATAACTACGAACTGTTAAGGGTACAGTGTGCCCAACATTTCGTGCTGCATGTCAAGAGCTCAATTTGCTTGAAAACGATACTCATTGGGACACGACAATCGCTGAAGCAATTATTTCTGCAACTCCAAGTCAGATACGCACATTATTTGCTATCATAATTTCGACATGCTTCCCATCGAATCCTCGTGACCTGTGGAACAAACACAAAGATGACATGTCAGAAGACATTTTACATAGAATTCGTGTCAGTTCAAGAAATCCCGATCTTGTGGTGAATGATGAAATGCATAACCAGGCTTTGCTCTTGATCGAAGACATGTGTTACCTCATGTGCGGCAGTTTGTTAGTTAGGTTAGAAATGCCAGCACCAGATCGAGGAATGAATTATGCATTTAATCGAGAATTAGAACTAGAACATGAATATGATCGACATGAATTAGACCAATCAGTTCAAACGAATGTGCCCCTGTTGAACCCCCCAAACAGAAGGATGTTAATGATACATTAATCAAGGAAATTGATGAGGGAAATGGTGGCTTATTTTTCCTGGATGCCCCCAGTGGAACTGGGAAGACATTCCTCATTTCATTGATTTTGGCCACTGTTCGAGCGAGATCCGACATTGCGGTAGCAGTTGCTTCTTCTGGAATGGCGGCCACATTGTTAGAAGGATGCCGTACGGCTCATTCAGCGTTTAAACTGCCGTTAAACCTTCAAACTACTAAACAACCGACATGTAACATTTCGAAACGCTCCGCAATGGCCAAGGTTTTAGTAGCATCTAAAATCACCATCTAGGACGAATGCGCAATGGCGCACAAACGCGCATTAGAAGCACTTGACCGAACATTGAAAGATCTGCGCAATGACTCGAGATGTTTTGGAGGCGCAATGATTTTACTGTCTGGCGACTTCCGCCAAACACTGCCAGTCATTCCAAGATCGACTGCTGCCGATGAAATAAACGCTTGCCTCAAATCATCAAATCTGTGGCGCTATGTGAAGAAACTTCAGCTGGCAGCAAACATGAGAGTTGCATTGCTGAACGATCCATCTGCTGGAGATTTCTCCGAGCAATTGCTGACTATCGGTAACGGCCGTGTTCCTGTCGACGAATTGAGCGGATTGATTTCATTTCCTCCGAATTTTTTCAATTTCATCTCATCGAAAGACGAGCCCATCAAGAAAGTGTTCCCGAACATCATTGCTAATCACAAAATTAACAAATGTTTGAGTGAGAGAGCATTTTTGGCGGGTAAGAACAAAGATGTGGATGACTTAAATATATTAATTCAGAATCAAATCGTTGGTAATCTGCATTCATTTAAATCTATTTACTGTGTAATAAACGAAGACGAAGCCACCAACTATCCAACTGAATTTTTTAACTCCTTGGATGTGCCTGGCTTACCACCGCACAATTTACAACTGAAGGTTGGCTTGGTAGTAATAATGCTTCGAAATCTAAACCAACTAATCTATGCAATGGAATGCGTTTGGTGATAAGAAAACTGATGACCAATGCGATTCACGTGACGATACTCAAAGGAAAATTCAAAGATGAGGAATTTCTCATTCCGGGGATTCCTATGATCCCAACCGATGTGCCCTTTGAGTTTAAATGACTTAAATTTCCGATTCGTCTTGCATTCGTCATGACGATTAACATATCTCAAGGCCAATCCTTGAGTGTTTGTGGTTTGAATCTAGAAAATGCATGTTTTTCTCATGGTCAATTATACGTGGCATGTTCACGCATCGGCAAACCATTGCCTTTATTTGTTCTTGCGCCTATAACAAAACGAAAAATGTCGTATATCACAAGGTGCTTCACTGAAGAAAATTAACGCGAGTATATCCCATGCAGCAAAATACAGCTGACACGCCATTGAAATATTTGATTTTTGTACTTTTATTGATTTTTTATTTTCTTTATATATATTATCATAATAAAATATTGAACTTAATAAATTTTGAGTATTAATTTTATTTTACATTAATAAAATCCTAAATAAAGTTAAACGAAAAGTTAACACGACATTCATTGACTGTTAGGTGGTACGAAGTCCGCCGGGTCAGCTAGTTTGTCATAAGGAAGACAGTAGAGTATGCATCTTTGAATTATTTTAACCAGATTATATTGTATACTTTTTTAAGCTCTTTATTGGCGTAATTTTTACCGGGGTCAGATGTATTAAAAGAATAAAAGCAAAACAATTATACATTGCGATATACGCGTAATACTGTATGCCCCACTTGGTAAAAATAGTTTTCTTATAATTTTTTTTTTCATGGTGTGTTTTATTATATAACATATTTAAATGAGAATAGAGAATTGTTTTAAACTTTAATGGCATAATACATAGTCGTGGGTGCAACCAAAATTTTTGATGCTATTTCACTTGGAATTTCCCAGTGACCGAAATAAAAATAAATTGTGTAAACACTGATAATAGTAATTCTTCATNCAATTATACATTGCGATATACGCGTAATACTGTATGCCCCACTTGGTAAAAATAGTTTTCTTATAATTTTTTTTTTGATGGTGTGTTTTATTATATAACATATTTAAATGAGAATAGAGAATTGTTTTAAACTTTAATGGCATAATACATAGTCGTGGGTGCAACCAAAATTTTTGAAGCTATTTCACTTGGAATTTCCCAGTGACCGAAATAAAAATAAATTGTGTAAACACTGATAATAGTAATTCTTCATNTGCTATTTCACTTGGAATTTCCCAGTGACCGAAATAAAAATAAATTGTGTAAACACTGATAATAGTAATTCTTCATTCGTTTCTTAATCAGTTAAAATGTGTTACATTAGGAATTGGTACTTTCGTTTCCCTATATATGATATAAAAACGTCTTTGTCATGTGGCATTGTCTTACAAAATGGAGGAAAAAGTGATTATGTGTAGGCATATATGACGATGTCGTCGAAATCGGCCAAATGGTTTGGTAGACATACCAAATGAACCAAAAATATTTATATGGCCACCATTTTGAATATAAGTGCCTAATCAATTAAAATTGCATACGTTTCAATGGCCTCCCATATCATTAATTACTTGACAAATTTGGCTATAACTTTTTATTGGTCTTTGAATTATAACATAAAAGCTTTATTTTTCATGTGGTACTATCTTCCAAATTGGCTGATCAACAGCACTATCCATCTCTGAAACCAATGTATACATAACGCACTGTTGACATTCAAAATTTTGGTTTAAATCGATTGAATAGTTCCCGAGATATAGCATACCGCCTGAAAATATAAAAATTGTCGCCATTTTGAAAGTAAGTGCTCGGAGTAGTCGGAATTTCTTTATAATCAGATGTTCTTATTAAGTACTATTAGTGGAACGAGTTTGGTAAACCTCTGAACTCCACCTTACGCCTTTTGTGAGAATTAATTTTTTTTACCCAAACAGAAGCCAATATTGTAAAATCACTCCTGAAATTTTGTTACAAATTGTTTTTATTATGAAGTCTGATTTTTCCACCCAAAAAAAGAATTAATTTCAATAATTATTATATAAACAACATTTTTAATTATGTAATTAATTTCATAAAATTATACCAGAAGGCTGCTTCTAACACGACTTTTGAAATAAGTAATTAGTATACCCAATTTTACATTTCAGAACACAACACACTCTTAATAAATTATTGTTTACAACTAAACGACGCAACAAGCGTGACTAATAGTGAACTGATGTTGGCAGTGTCTAAAAGCCTAGGCTGATAGAGGATGTGTTTGACTAGGTAAAGGAAATGATGTTGGTGATGAAAATCTGCTCCTCACTCTCTGCTCTAAAACTTCCCATAATGGTTCAATTATGTTGAGGTCTGGCGAAGATGTTTGATGATATTCTGATACGCCTCAAACCAAGAATGTAACTTTTTGGCTGTGTGTGTGGGCGCATTATCATCTTGGAATATGGCAGTGTTTGGCTGCAATATGCTAGTCATAGTAAGAACTTCATCATTGANTGGGCGCATTATCATCTTGGAATATGGCAGTGTTTGGCTGCAATATGCTAGTCATAGTAAGAACTTCATCATTGAGAATGTCGAGATATTCATTCGTAGTAATCCGGCCAGCGATGTGAATGAGAGGACAAGCTGAATACCACGATTTAACAGCCTAAATCATAACGGAACCACCCTCATGCTTGACTGTAGGAAGCAGGCAGTCCGGATCGTATACTTCTATTGGGGTTCTCCGTACATAAACCCGGCCATTTGTAGGAGACATTTCATAACCAAAGTAAAATGCTTTTGCACTAAACGATTAAAATTAAAATTATGTTTTTTATCCATCTCTGTATTCCATAAATCCAATGTTTCCAAATAAAAACTTCTTTCATTTGAATAGGTGCATTTAAAACAATTTCAAAAAACATACCTGAGTTTGGCGCACTCTTACAAGCTGTCGCCCTGGGCAGTCGCCTGATCATTATGCCGCTGCTGGTTAATGATGCAGTCTTGGAAGGTGAGCGTATATACATACATGTAAGCACATTGTACAATTATACATTATGGAACACCAGCAGTTAAGGTTTAGCGTAAACAATGCATTCATAAATCATTTGGGCTATAGTTGAAAGTTTAATTTGTAAACTAGTCCTGGATTTGATTTGGGGAGTAAACCAGAAATTTACCGCCCACTGAATCCAAAGCTCAGAAATTTGGATATGCATTATCACTTGCAAATTTTAGCATAATGGTAGATACCAGAGGGACCATATAGCCTATTTATTGTGTTATTAAAAAACATTCCAAATTCTGTAAATTTTAATACATTTAATATATGGATCTGAATATACCAATCTAAAAGCTTCGATATATACTGTACAGGTGGATTTTGATATAGCTGATTGATATCAACTAAAAGTTCTGCAGAAAATTTGCAAGACTTTGTGAAAATAAAAACGTTTCTTTAGCTTATTTACAATTTATTTTTATGTTTGCTAAATTACAGTAATAGGTGATTGAATTTACAGTAAATTTTGGTTATTATATTTTAGTAAAATGTTGTGTTACAACACAGCAAATGTAGGTTTTAAGTTGGAGTTGTTATTAATCAGCAAATAAATAGGGTGACTTCTAACAGGAAAAACGTGGAAAAGCCAGAGAATTTAAAGGCACCAGGGAAAACATGAAAATTTTAAGGAATTAAAAAAATTAAAAAATTAAAAATGACATTTTTTAAATGTCAAAACAATTGTAGGCCTCACATCGGGTCAAATAACACCGGATTATATTTTTTTCAGACGTGTAATTGTGCGTCAGTGAACACATCTCCTGTGATTCTCCTACAATGAAGTTAGGTTAAGTTTTATTAGTTCTGCTTTTATTTAGTGTGTTTATCCATCCAGATTTAATTATAACTGTTAGTCATTGTACTTGTCCTGACCCACGATAGCTGTCACACACCCCCTGTGATTCACCTGTTGGGAAGTAAGGTTAGATCTTTTTGATTTTTTTATAACGTACTCTAAAACTAAGTGTTATGTGATCCCGCGGTAGGGACTGGTGTTTAGTGCGTCTCAGGGCTAAGCCCCATACGCCTACAAGGAAAGGAGAATCATGCAAGGAGACATGCATCCCGGCAGAGAGGGATAGAATCTAAGTCCACGAGGACTCTATAGATAATATACATATATAACCTAAGAGGCTGTGCAGATGCGAACATTATTGGCCTGGCAGTGTGTAATGAGCAGGGCTAAGAGGGCCTGTGCGCTAGAAGCTATTTTGGCAGTTTATTGCGCTGAGTTAGATCCAAGTCATAGTCCCCAAGGACAGTTATGAGAAGATTTGTGTGTTCCTCGCTTCATTTATATAAACGCTCAGTTTGCTTACGCATGTCTTGTTTTAATTCGGCGTGCAAGCACCTAATAGGGGTACAACAGGATGCATCGGCGGCCAATCGTAGGCATTTATTTTGCACTACCTGCAATGAATGTAAGTGAGTGTGTGCAAAGTAGGCCCAGGCCGACGCTACATAAGTGATAATGGGGCGACTCAATGTCTGATATAATCGTATCCCATTTTTCTGTGACAAACCAGAGCCACGAACTAAAAGAGGATATAAGGCTGAAATTCCCGCATAAGTTAGATTTCTCTTAACTTCCACATTGCGGCACCATATCAGCTTTTTATTCATAATAAGGCCTAGGTATTTAACCACATCTTTAAATGGAATATCCTCCCAAAGAGAGAAAGATGTGGCAGATTGAGAGGAATATTCCGGCGAGTGAAAACTACAGCCTCGCATTTTCCCACATTTACTTTAATTCGTCACAGGTGGAAATAATTCTCAAGCTCAATAAGCTGTGCCTGGGTGCGCTGAGTGACAACTTCAGCTTTGCAAGATCGCGTGTAAATTACTGTATCATCTGCATAAATTCCTAAATTATTTGCTAGTTAGGGGGCGCGGAATATCGTGAGTATAAATGTTATATAATACTGTACCTAATATGACACCCTGGGGGATACCAGCCCCAACCATTTTCTTTTCTGAGGTCCTTCCATCAATTGATACAGTAAACGAGCGCCTATCTAAATATGAAGCTAGTAATTTAATGTAGCAATCGGGGAAGATGTTCTCATACAATCTATACAGTAACCCTGCATGGAAAAACCCTGTCCAATGCCTTTTCGACGTCTAAGAATACAGCGATGGTGTAATGACGCCAGTTAAAAGTATTAGTTATGTGCTCGGATAATCTTACGAGCTGATGTACGGTACAATGGGCTTTCCTAATGCCAAACTGCTCATTAGGAAAAATATTAGCTTCGCAAATATGATTTTCAAGGCACCGCAATAAAACAGGCTCGTGAATCTTAGAAAGCGAACTGAGCAGACTAATAGGGCGGTAGTTCTGCAATTGCATCGGGTCTTTACCCGGTTTGGGAAATACAATAACTCAGGCACATTTCCAAGAGGTTGGGAAGTGTGCGAGATTAAAACTCGCATTAATGCACTCGGCTTAGGCTTCAAGTATACTGTCTGGCAGTTGCTTGAGAACTATAGCCTGCAGGGAGTCAAACCCGGGAGCTTTACGTGGCTTCATTCGTTTAATACTTCTTTTTACCTCGTCGGCATGCATGAGTTCTGGCTCAGCAGCTGAAGTCTGCTGCAAACGCACTCGGAGGTTCCTATAAATGTGAGCCACAAATGCTGGATCAGAGGGATCGGCATTGGGCTGGAAAGCTAATTCTAAATGTGCGGCCACAGCCTCAGCTTTTTGCTGGGGCGTGTAGGCCATGTCTGCAGTGCCTTGAAGATGGGGGATGGGGTCACGTCTCTTTGTAAACGCCTTTGTCATGTGCCACAGACTATTATCTGGGGTTAATTAATGAGATAATTTATCATTCCACATTTCAATTTGCCAGGTTCTAATATCAGTGTCAATTCGCTGTCTAAGCTCGTTAATCTTGGCTTTAACTAGCCCAGTACGAAACCGGGAATAGCGCCTGCGCGGCTTATTTTTTCGCGAGATCAACTCCCTGATATGCTCAGGCAGTGTATTTGCGCGAGTCCGCAGGGGTTTTTCCGGGACAACATTAGTAAGTCCCGTCTGAATTATCTCTGTGAAATGAATTACAGCAGAGTTTAATTCCTCGGGGGTACTGGCAAGAACTGGTAAATTTATTGTCTCGTCCAGGTATTCCTTAAAGCCGGGCCGGTTCACGTCTTATAATCTTTAACTTTACGAATTGACATGTTGTCAGTTTCTACATCTCTGAACAACATGCGGACAGGATAATGGTCCGAAGCCAACTTGTGGAGCACTTCTAATCATAAGGTCATCAGAAGGCATTTATTAAGCACAATACCTAGTATACATCAGGCCTCTGATGAAATGTTGGCTGAAAAGTAGGTTCGCTGTGCGCATTAACACAATAATTGTGTTGCTCCTGATGTCCAAATTAACTAATCCCATTGGCTCTAAGCGCGAGACAGCCCCGGGCAGAATGTTTTGCAATTAAATCGCCGACAGAGAGTAAAACAGGTGATGAATTTATTAATTCATTTGAATCTGCGCGTAAAAGAGTGCGTCCTGGCGGGCAGTAAACAGAATAAATTGAAACCTATTGACATCCTAGCTTAACTTTAATTCCCACTGCTTCTAGTTTATCTAGTTCAAGCAATTTAGCTGGAGAGCAGGCGATAGTATGGTGTAGAAGGGTAATTCGGAAAGTAAGGTCCGAATAGCCGTAGCTAATCGAATGTCCCGCGAACATTGTAACGCGCATGCGCACCGACTCCCGGTATGCCTTGCTCGTCAAACGACGCCATTTGCATTGGTATTGTTGCAGTGTGCTGTTTACAGTGTCAGTTCAAAATGTTTAAAACAATTGATCAGCCGACCGACTGTGAAATACTGTCAGTTATTAGGTTTTTGACAGCAAGGAACATTTCAGCAGCGGAAGTTCATCGACAGATAAGTCAAGTGTATGGCCCCAATGCGATGAGTGACAGCAAAGTGTGTAAGTGGGTGAGAGCTTCCAAGGACGGACGGGAAAATGTCCATGAAGACCCGCGATCAGGCCGACCATCAGTGATCAGAGAAGATTTGGTCTAAGCCATGGACGAAAAGATTTGTTAAGACCGGCGATTCACAATTTGAACTTATCATTTGAATTTCCGAATGTTCGTAGAACAACTTTGCACAAAATTGTCTCTGAAAATTTGCAATTTCACATATTGTGTGCACGTTGGGTTCCCAGGCTGCTTACTGAGGAACATCAAATGAAAAGAATGGCTTGTGCACGATTTTTTGGACCGATGTCATAAGGAAGGTGATCAATTTTTAGAGAAGATTGTCACAGGGGACCAGACTTGGGTTTTTCACATGACCCCAGAGTCTAAATGTTAGTCAATGGAATGGCGTCACCCGACATCACCAGTCAAAGACAAGGCCAAGCAGACAATCTCAACACGCAAGATTATGGCAACTGTGTTTTGGAATAGACATGGAGTCTTGTTAGTCGAGTTTATGCAGCAATAGACGACAATCAATGCAGCCACTTACTGCTCTACCCNAATAGACATGGAGTCTTGTTAGTCGAGTTTATGCAGCAATAGACGACAATCAATGCAGCCACTTACTGCTCTACCCTGACTTAACTTTAACGTGCAATACACAATAAGCGACGTGGCCTTCTGACGTCTGGAGTTTTGTTGCTGCATGACAATGCCAGACCCCATTCTGCCATTCACACCCAAAATCTGATCAGATCTTTTGAATGGGAACAGATTGACCACCCACCGTAGAGTTCAGAATTGGCGCCGAGCGATTTTCACTTGTTCCGCTACCTAAAGGCAAACNCTTTTGAATGGGAACAGATTGACCACCCACCGTAGAGTTCAGAATTGGCGCCGAGCGATTTTCACTTGTTCCGCTACATAAAGGCAATCATCTTTAAGTAGGCAAGCGCTTCGCCACAGATGACGAGGTGAAAGAAGCAGTTACAGACTGGTTATCCTCACAGGCGGCAGACGTCTGTGACTCACGCATACAAAAGCTGGTACAACGTTATGACAATTGTTTAAACAAATATGGAAACTATGTATAAAATTGAGAAAAATTTAAGAAATTAGGTAAAAAAAGTTNAGCTTGTACAACGTTATGACAATTGTTTAAACAAATATGGAAACTATGTATAAAATTGAGAAAAATTTAAGAAATTAAATAAAAAAAGTTATTTTTTTTTATCTGTGATGGTTTATGTTTTATAAGAAATTGGACCTTACTTTCCGAATAACACTCGTAGTAAAATTAAAACTCCGCCACCATACTGGTCCTTATCTGAAAGATAACATTTAAGTCCCGGAATTGTAAATCTAATTTGTGGGCGCAAATGCTTTTCATTAATAGCAAAAATAGGAACCTGGTGCCGAGAAATGAAATCTATCAGCTCGTGTTTCTTATTGCAAACACCTCGAGCATTCCAATAAGCAATACTTTTAATAACCTTAAAACTATGAGAGGGCAGGCTGGCATTCTGCCCTCTAACACACATTAACGGGCTTGGGAACTATCATGAGGGTGAACCTAGGAGTGCCTAACAGTTTTCATCCTGCCCTTGACATGGGTCCGTCCAGATGGAGAGGAGAGTGAAAAGGTTCTCCAGCATCTCTACGAGTGCTGGATTGCCTTGAGCCAAAGGGCACGACTTTGTTTAATTAAATAAAGTCGGCGTGGAGACGACAGCAGGGGCGATGGGATTATTTCCCGAACTGGCCTGTCTGGCTTGGTCCAGGACGGAAGCTGGCCTGTCATTGGTCGACGCCTGATTGGGTGTTACCATAGCTACAGCAGGTGCCGGGGGAGGGGGCTGGGCCGCTTGTAGCTGCTCGCGAGAGACAGTCTGCTGTGGAAGATATTTCCCCGCCTTGCGACGAGTTTGGTGACTCGCCTTTCCCTTGTTTGGAGTGGGAGGCACATACACTTGGCGCCTAGTGCGCGGATTGTTGGCGATAGCTGGAAAGTCCTTCTCATTGTACCCCAACACACTATAAGGGTTATACGTCGGTACAGGGAGGCTCTGTGCATAGGTGGGTACGAAATTTTGCACTTGAGTGCGTCTGAGGCCACGACCCNCCCGCCTTGCGACGAGTTTGGTGACTCGCCTTTCCCTTGTTTGGAGTGGGAGGCACATACACTTGGCGCCTAGTGCGTGGATTGTTGGCGATAGCTGGAAAGTCCTTCTCATTGTACCCCAACAAACTATAAAGCTTATAGGTTGGTACAGGGATGCCTTGTCCATAGGTGGGCACGGAATTTTGCACTTGAGTGCATCTGGGGTCACGACCCTGATCAGTGTTCCGCTGATCAGGAGCTGGCTTTGCCCAGGGGTTGGGAGGAGCCCTATACTGCATCCCAGGAGGTGGAAGAGGGAGCTGTCTGATAGGTGGTGCACCGGCGGAAGTTTGCTGCGTGGTTGCCTCCACAACCAACACGGCGTCTAAGAGACCTGACGTCCTTGTCTGGCAAGGAGCAATCTACAGTGCGGTGTGCCTGGCCTCAGAGGCGGCTGCGCGCTGCTGCCAGCCACACCCTACTCGAGTGTCCGAAGTGCTGGCAGTTACTGCACTGTGCAGGCCCTTCAGGACGATGGAAGTCTTCAACACGAACTACCAGACCGCACAGGCCGCGGATCTGGTGAATGGTACGAGAGTTCTCGTTGTTAGGCAGCTCTACATCAAACATGTGCAGAGGCTGCCTGTCACGAAGGGAGATCTTGGGATGGATGTTGGTTGGGTGGAAACCGAGGGCCTCGAGTTCTTCTCGAATGAAGTCTACAGGCAGGGATTACTCGAAGCCTTTAGTAGCCACTTTCAGTGGCAATTCATTGCGAGGGGTGAGCACATTGAAGCCTACCTTTAATGACTCCAGTATGCTGATGAAGGACGTATAATCGTCATGCGACTTAGGCAAATACTGCACACCCTGGAGAACAACCCGATTTACAGTTGGCTCCTGCAGGTGAGTGCGAAGGAGGCGCACATCTGTAGCGTAATCACAATCTGGAGTGTGATACACTGTGATTGGGCGCAGGTCAAGGCACTTTGTAATGGTGGAGGTGGCTAGGCATTCTGAATGTCTGGAGCAGCCGTTTAATCAGCGTCCATTGCTTGGGCCTGGGGTAGAGGGGTTTGCTGGGGCAGGCGCGACAGCGACCTTGCGCTTCTTCGCAGCTTCTTTCGGCGGAATGTCATAAACGGGCTCCGGAGAGTCCGTCATGGCGCACGAAACACCCGCTAAGGGGTCCTGAGAAAGAGAAAAACTAAATATGAAAGTTTATGACCTAGCTAAACTGTTAAAAAATAGTCCTCCTCAAACTGGCCCCTCTCACTGCTTCCCTCTACTGGGAACACAGCTAGGAAAGGCCTGCCGCTTGAACCACTATGCAAAATTGGCCCTGGCTATGCAATATTACCGTTTTCCGAGTCCTAAAAATAACCCGGAGTTGGAGTTGCCGAACTTGCAGTCCTCTTCTAACTAAATACATACTTCTTCGCGCTGTGCTGGAATAAGGAGATAGCTCACACCCAGCCCCGCAGCACTGTGCCAGTAGAGCTAAAAACAACCTTCAATGAAGCGACAGTGAATGCGGGAGAGCGCAGGGCGACCTCCTCACACGAAGAAAGTGGCTTGACTGGCTTCCTTGAATGTTCCAAACTTAGTCAGCCCATGCAATTTTTTTTTCTCATAAATTTAACGTGATTTACCTCACAATTCCTCTGATCTTCAGAGCCCATTCTTCTATCATGAAGCATAATATGTACAGAGAATGGACATTCGTGCTAGTGCGGCTCAATACCAAAAACAATTACTGAAAGATCACCAGACACCATTACGAATAAGTAAAAAAAAAAAAAACTGGCAAAATTAATAAATGTCTTATTCCTCAAAAATTTCAGGTTTTTAATGTCCTGACTGTTTACCCACCACCCAAAACCAACATAGGCATTAAATATCCCCGCTCACACAGTTTGGGTGGGCCTAGAAACTGTAAGAGTCGTAATACTACTTCATGAGATTGTTAACAGACCGGGCAATATATGTTGACTGTCGCATTAAGTTATGTAAAATCAATCAGATCATCATTTCCCAAATATTTCTCCCTCTCATTTAATGACATGGAGAAATATTGGGGAATATATAACACCGAACAACATATTACTGTTCATTGGTTAAGTAACACAACGAATGTTTACTTTCATTGAAATACTCCGTCCATAGAGAATTTCCAACTAAAGTTTTGTTGAATGTAGTGAGTTTTATACCGTCTTAACTAGTACAAAATCTCACCACCAGATGTCAGCCAATATTCGTAAATCTGCAAATAGCTAAAAAAATTGGTTGTCTGTAAAGTCGGTTTACTGACGATAGTTGAACGTGACAACGTCTTAAGAAAATACTGATGGAATGGAAGCATTTTTCAAAAGAAAATTTTAATTTCATAAAATTCTTCATTCAATTCTTCATTTTAAATTTAAAAAATAAAAATACAACAAAATACTTGAATAAAATTTATTGTTTAAATTTCTACTCAATCGTTAAAATTTTAATTTTGATTTTATTATTTTAATACTATAATTAATTTTTTTCAATTAGTAACTTAATTATTTTTGCAAATTTAATTGTAATTTGTTATAAAAAAGTAATTAATTTTAAATAATTCATTATAAGAATAAACAATGATTAAATTATTGTTTATAAATCTTACATTTAAAATTTAAAATTTGGAAACATTAAAATTTTCGTAAATCTAGTTTTTAAAAAGCCCGCCTCAATGTGTTTGATATAGGAGAAAATGTTCCCTTTGACGGATGGCTGGTCCAACCTGTCATTTCAGACACTTAATTTTGTCAATTATAGCATAACCTTCAATCGCTGCACTAGCGGACCGATGCTATTCATTTTAATGATGAAAGCACGAATATTCGACAATATATCACTGAATATATAATTAATATCGAAAGAATCATTACCTTTATCGCTGTAATTATCGTTGCTATAAACAATTGACACCACATTCACTTTTCACTGCACTTGATACTCGATCAAAACATGTAAATGTACTATAGTATAGCAGCTGTCCACGCAGACGCATCGCTCACTCAAGTAGGAGAGAGACGGATGTCGAACGCTGCCGAACGCTGCCGAACGCAAAGGCCGATTGTGCTTCTTTTGTTTCGCTCGTTCCGCGCTCTCGCTTGCACGAGGTAACGACGCATGAGTCATGTTTTTTCGTGCGTGCAGCCGACTCCATCGATTTATAAGACGTTGTCACGTCAAAAAAACAATATCAACATGCATATTTTTTTTCAGACATTTGGTTTTCAATAATTTATATGATAGAAATGTATTTACAAAGTATAGCGATTTTTTTAATTAGTTTTGAAAAAAATATGATTAATTGAAAGTATTACATTTGAAACACTTACCAAAAAGCGACTGTCGCAAATGCTCATTTCGTAATGTCACAAGTCAGATACATCCTTGTCCGCCACGTTTATTTACTTCAACAGTGATGCGTATGTGGTTAAATAGAAATTGTCTGAAGTTCTGAAGTAATGGAAAGAGAAAATAAAAAGTCAAATACACCAATATCACTTAAATAGTTTATTTTTAAAGCAGCGTTCTCGCTCATCTCGCAAAACCCTTGATATAATATTCGTTGATTACAAATAAAGAAACAAACAGAAAGATGTGGTTTAAAGCAGTTAGACGAGACATTGAAGATTTTTTACCAAAATCAGTTTTTTTTGTTTGTGAAAACCATTTTGACGCACGTAATTATGTTTAAGGTGTTTATGTTTCCCGTATATGTGTGATGTAGACATGTTCATAAAAAACTATGTTAATGTATTTTATAATAATAAAGGCTATATAAATATTTTTACAAAAGTTTTGCCATGGAATATACATTATAAATTTTTTAAGTTTACACATTCCAAAAAAAGCCCAACAGATGGCATTTGATGTAGATCTTGTTTTATAAATTTAATAGAATTTGTAATATTCGTTTCAAGAGCACAGTTACAATATTTAAGATATATCCACATTGCATGCCTAAATAATAATGTGTCACGATGTTAAACCATGAAAATCAAACATTCAATAATTTGCAAGGGGGTCTCTGAGACCTTCTTGCAAAACTCTGTTTATACTATACTGTATTTTTCAAATATAACAATTTCTAATAAATTTAAGATGTTTCGATTTGTCGCTAGTTAGATTTCATAAGCCTAACAATTTAAGTTAAATAGCAATTTAATTTTTACTTTCCAGACACCAAAATGCACGTTTATAGATATGTTTTTTAAAGATGATCTTGCATACGTATTTGCCCTTCCCCTTTTATTCTAAGTTACGAAGATCGACGTTACAAAAAAAATACGCGATTGAGTCCACAAAATTGTAACTAAATAGGCCTACATGGTTTACGCAAGTAAGCTGAGTTACTTTTATAACCTTTCCCCTTAAATAAACAGAAAGAAAACGGTTTTTGAGAAATAAAACCAATTAGTAAGCTATAATTACATTTTTTTTCGCTATATTTAATCTCAACACAGGTATTAAGTGTTTTTAAAACTTTAAAAACTATATTTTCAGCTTATTAACAGTTGTTACATTTTAAAATTTAAGTTAATGTTACCTGAGCGGCTGGCAGTAGTGATACGGACGTCGTCTGGCAACTATGTTAAGAAAAAGTCAGAGCATTACACAATATACCTGTTTAGAATATAATGGGTGCCAGCTCACATGGTGAGTACGAAATCACAGTTCTCAGGATCGTGGGCTGAACGACCATGTGTCTGTATCCTCTGACACATACTCTATAAATTTACAGGAAAATGTAATATATAGCCATGATATTCAGGCTCCCCAGCACACCTTAGTAATACCTTTTAACTTACAAACGAAGGATGCCTCCTTGAGGCATCGATGACGTCCTGGATAGGGCCAGGACCCAAAATACAACACAATGAGAACTCACAAGTTTAGTTTAATTAAGTAAATTATATTGAATACTGTTACATTCCAGAAATATAAATTAAAGCGGACCTGACTCACAAGGCCTTCCAGCGGCCATTACTGTACAAAAGGGCCAAGAATGGCGCGAAAATTTACAAGAGTAATTAAAACACTGGGGTCGATCCATTCAGCTTACAGAGGGTTGCTGCGAACGTGGGGAAGACTCGGGTAACTAAACAAAAGGTTCGAGAAATTAAGTAAAGATATTGCAGTTATGTGTTCCGAACAAGGTATGAAATTCCCCCACAATGCGATGCACGTGCAACACATAAGATGCGTGGAATCAGACTGCCAGAGATGGCACAGGTCTGCAGCGGCATGGCCAAGAACTCATGCCACCCCGCGAGGCAATTTTCTTAACTGACCTCATTAAAATAGAACTTGAAACAAATACACATAAAACACTGAAACTTTCTGAGCGAGTTTCCTTAGTCCTGTAGACAGTTAAAAGTTCTTAATTATGCAACAAGATTATCTGGTGCATTTCAGAGCATGTGGGAAATTTATGTCTGTTAAGTTTTGGGGCACTCTGACCGGAACAGTCAGGTTTAAAGAAATACTAATTATTGCCCATGTCATTAATTGGCTTGAATAAACACACAATTGCACTCGCGAAAATTATATATAGCACTTTGTATACCCTTGCCTTGCTACACTTCAGCACATTTAATATGCACGTAGCGACCGTGGGCCAATGACGTGATGACAGTGGCCATGCCAGACCACAAAGGAGTGGTCCATGTCAAATGCCCTCCCCTCCAGGAGACCACTTTCATGGTAGGTAGGGGTGGCTGAAAGCTGCGTGGTGGAGCAGGTGATTGAGAGGCGCCTCGGTCGTGAAAGCAGGTGTATTATTGGGATGAGCAGTACAGAGCTGGATCGCCCTGCTGCAGAGTTGCATGCCAACTGGTGTTGATTCAAATTACTCTTGGCAAATGAGATCATACAGGTTCGGCGGAGTCGGTCTGATTGTTTTACATTTTTTTTCAACAGTTTGGGGGCACTGCCACCATCGAGACACTGCCAGTGCTAGTACTGTTGCTGCAGTACATCTGTGGCTGTCGTCGATGCCGTTGAGAGTGTTATGGCTGCCCCATCGAGGAGATGCCCGACCCGGAACTGGACCTGGCCACCGATGAGTCGTGTGACCTGCCAGTCTGGAACGGGACACCTTGGGGTGCGTTTGTGACCCAGTGGGCCACCGATGTCGCGGCGTTGGGCGCTGCACCATCTTAAGGTCGGTCGCCATTCTGGGTGCTCTCAGTCGAGTCAAACATCCCCATGGCTCGTGGCATCACCATGGCAACTAACAACCCAGTTGTCGTTGAGGCAGTCTGTGTTGGTGGACCTGGTAGTCTGCGCATGCCTGATGCCGGTGATTGCCATCCCGTATCGGCCGGGACTACTTCGGTGGGTTGCCTCTGACTGGTGTTACCTTGGGGTTCTGCGGCGCCCGGTGTTGGCACCTCTGGCGTGGCCCTTAGGTCTTCATGATGGAACTTAACTTGCCTTCGCGCACCCATCTGGATGATGTAGTCAGTCTTCCCGGTTCTTTGTACCACTGTGTGGGGTTCACTCCAGCAGGGGGCGAACTCTGCGAAAAATTGGCGTGGGCGGCCGACTGCTGGTTTTCTTTTTCATAGAAATGTTGTGCAATTTGCAGCTCTTTCAGGGGCCGTCTGATTTATGGCAACCACTGAAAGGTGTACCATTCCTGCCGTTCCCTGGCCTGTTCGAACCTCTACCGTAGGTGCCCTTCTCATGTCTCTGTTTCTGAGGGTCCTGAGTACGTCATCGATTGTGGGTATATATATTCCCCGGGTCGTACCAGACCATGTCCGTATAGTAATTGTGCTGGCGAGTGGCCAGTGGCTTCGTTCTGTCGGTTTCTCAGGCAGAACAGTATCTCCGGGACGTGGGTGACCCAGGTAGTGCGGTCACATCCCACTAGAAGCTAGAACTGTGTCTTGAACTCTTGGTTCCTTCGTTCTGTGGGATTGGCATGGGGGTGGTACATCATCGTTGTGTGGTGTACTGCCCACCACTTGGTGCAGAATTTCTGCTATCGCTTTCCCCTGAACTGCGGTTCATTATCTAAGATGATTATATTTGAGTAAACCCAGCAGGCTAAGAAATAATTCTGCAATGCTCATGCTACGTATTTTATGCTACGTTTTTGAGGCGTGAACTTAGGAGGGGATAAGCCTCACACCACCTGGTGTACAAATCCATCACCACCAATAAAAATCTCATCCTTTTTGGTGCACAGGGATATGGTCCATTAGGTCCTAGGCGATGCTCACAAAGGGTTTTTCTGGTACGAGGGGTTGCTGTTGAGTAACGCCATCGTGCAACAAATTTTCTGGTGGTTACATGTTTCGCAGCCACCTACAAATTCCCGCCTTGTCGGGTGAGCCATGGGCAGAAATAGTGGGCAGGTATGTTCCGCTTTGTTTGCGCAGCTTCCGGGTGTCCCACCAGGTGGCTGGCGTGAGAGTGTTCCAGGACAAACATTTGTCCCTCCTCCGGCCCGTACATTCGCCAGTTTCCCTCTTCCCCTGCGGGCAGGGTCTCCAGGCGGTTGTCGACCGTGCGCCAGTTTGCCAACTATTCTCTGGCACACTGTGGATAACTGTTGTGCAGCGGGTACTCGTTCGTATTATGCATCACTTGTTAGGTATTGGGTGGCATTACTTGCGCCTACAGTGACATGCTGTAGCCAAGCAACCATAGAACTGTCTGGTGGCAGTAGGACTTCCCATTCGTCTTCGTCACGTGCTATTTCGGTTGTACAGGATGCACGGGAAAGGGCGTATCCTAGTTTGTTTTCTTCGCCGAAAATGTTTTCCATCACGAAATCATATGCCTGTAATAACATGGGCCACTGCATGAGCATGCTGTGGACAGTGTGCATTTTATGCAGACGCATTAAACATGGATTGTGCGGTCCTCAATGTAAATCGTTGGTACCCTAGGTTTTGGCAGTAGTGTTTTTTGCATGCTATTTCGTTCACGTCGTAGTTGCGTTTGCATGGGGCGAACTTTGTGCTACTGTAGTATATGGCTCTGTGTTACCCATCATCATTGTATTGAAATAGTACGGTGCCAAGCCCATCTTGACTGGCATCTGTTTGCATAAATAAATGCCTCTGGGGGTATAAACAGGATAGTTTGCCGCACTGTTGGAATGTGTGATTGATTTCTTCAACTACATTTTAGGCCTCGTATTTCCATTGCAAATGCCATTGTGTTGACAACAGGGCGGTTAGTGGTGCTGTTATTGTGGCGAAGTCTTCTATGTAGCTCCTTAACCAGTTTATATTCCCGAAAGTTTTCGCAGGCATTTGCGTGAATTGGGTGCGGGGTAGTCTTGAATTAGCAACAATTGTTCGTGGTTGGTCTGGATACCATCGGCGTCGACCATGTGGCCAAGGTATTGAAGACATGTTTTCCCTATATATGTCATTTTCCGATTGCACACGCTAACCCATTGATAGTCAGTAGCTCCATGACAAGGAATAGTTGTTGTAAGTGTTCTTTCCACATATTTGATCAAATCACTACGTCGTCTAGGTAGGTATGCTGTCATACACACCCCTAACAGCCCATCCAAGGCCCGAACCATCATGCTCCAAAAGGTCGATGGGACGTATTTCAGTTCAAAGTTCATGAACAAAATTAAATCGGTGGCCATTGGGGGCTCTGTGAATACGGTCTTGTGAAGGTCTTCGAGTTGTATAGCTGCTTCTCATGTCAAGGGAAGTTAAAATCTTGGCATCCCCTAATAAGTTTAGTGCAGAGTTAATACTGAATAAGGGCTGGGGTGCACTCTCTGTCACTTGGTTGGGTGGGTGGAAGTCCACACGAATCTCCAGCTCCCATCTTTCTTGGGGGCCCAAGAGATACCTGAGTTGTAATTGCTTTCCGAGGGTTCTATTACCCCATCCCTAATAATTTCCTCGATTTGTTGATTAATGATCCTTAGGTGATAAGGATCATAAACACGAGGGGCAGACCAGAGGCTTTCAACTTTAGCGAGTGGTATCGTGTGTTCTGCCATGCTCGTTCTTTTAAGGGGGTCTGCCATGGCAAATATGTCCCATTGTTTGGTAAGGACTCGTTGGATCACGTCCCTATGTTCTGCGGGAACGGCATGGTCAAACGTGTCTAGTTGGATAGATTGTTCGCTATTTTATCTAGAATGCTCTAGGTAGTACAGAGTTCGCTGTTCGGTAAAATCGAAGTGAATACAATCCATGGCGATTTCAATAATGGCTTTGTGTTTTGTCTAAGACATGGAACCCCTAGACTCAGGTCCTCTCGTTTCTCGTCAGAGACGAGGGCGGTGATGTCCATAGAACAGACACGAATATGTATTTCCACTTGGACTTCACCCAAACATTCGCTAGTCCGATTCAATATGGTCAATTATACGATTTGTTTGTCTCTTGTGATAATCTGTTGGCCTATTTATTCCGCCCGCACGAAGTTATGCGATATGGCCCTATCGATTAAGACGAGGACATTCCACTCATCCAAGCATATGGGTATTCTGATCAGCTGACCATTGATTCAGCTAACCTGGCCTAGGTAACGGTGCATCTGTTTTTTATTTGTAGTTTCGGGAGTTCCTGTGCGACAATGGTGGATAGGGCGGCTCCAATTTGCCCTACTCTACTTTGTCGTTTCCCTGCGGTTCACTTGCCAAGATCGTGCACATTTTTTGCTAGTGGTATTATTCGTCCTTACATATACGCGACACCGAGTCAGGTTTGGTGGGCCCTTCCCACTATTGACATCCTAGATTTTGGGATTATCTCTTATGCCACTCTACCCTTCGGACGTCCGGACGTTCACAGTATTGGTCCGCGTATCTGCCCATCCGCCTTTACTACGCGCATTAAAATGTGCCGGCCTGTGCTTCTCCATGTCTCGCGCTACACCCACAGCTGTTCTTAGAAAATGTTCTGTTCCGTTGCACACAATGGGCTGTAAGGCCGTTCGGTATTCATGTCTCACCCTTTCCACAATCGTTTCGAGCATGTCTTCCTCTGGGAGATGTGGATAATGTCTGTCAGCTAGACTTAACGTTCGGCTTATGAATATCTCCAGGTCTTTGGTGGCACCTTGTTAATCAGTAAACAGGGTGACCTGCTGTTTTAACGTAGTATATGTGTTAGCATATCTGGCCGTAAATTTGTGTACGAATTGTCCCCAGGACATGTTGTATTCTGTAGCGGACACCCACCATGCTTTCGCTTCACCTAGTAGTTGGTTCCCGATGACACTCGCCCACTCTTCCTCGCTAACCCCGTACCATTGTAATCTGGTAGCGCACTTTTTGAGGAACGCACGTGCGCCCTCAGCTTTCTGGTCCGGAAAATTTGGGAGTGTCTGTATTTTGACGGGTGTCACGTTATTCTGCCTGGTTAAGCTTGTCCTATACTCAGAGGCTATTGGCCCTGGTGTTTCGAATTGTGTCCCACCGACTCCTTTCATTCCCTTCCCTGTGGGCATGGGTGGCACGAGTTCCATTCACTGGGTTGGTTGGTTATGTAATCTGTATTGGACTGCGTACTTTTGTTGACACTGTTTAAATTTGAACGTTCCCTAGTGGACCACCTGTCATTCCCCTGTGGACACACATGTGGGGTGAAAACTTGTGTTACACTCTTTGCAGTATATGCACATCTTTTCGGAGTTCACACAATATACTGTCCGACACATTGAACCCTGGTTGTTGTTTGGGTTTTCACTGGTTGCTGGCTTAACCTCATTGTCTGGGTGTTCTGGCTGGCTTGTTGTCTACTGTTCCATGCATTGCAAGCACTGGAACTGACGGTTTCGCAGGTAATACATTATGTGTGGTGTAAGCAATGTGTGTATTATGTGTTGGCATGTAACACAGCGCAAGGAGCCTGTGCTAACTATCGCACATTTAGATTGCGCACAGCGGTAGGCGACGGCTGTGAAAGCTAGTGGAGACAGGAATTATGCATCATATTCGATCGGTGGGCACCTGCATATCCCTGTGCAAATGTTATATTTGTCGAAGGGATCAAGGGTTCTGGGTTTTCCGNGGTTTTTCACAATGATCACACTTTCGACCTGTGAGTGGAACAGTTGAATTGTACTCCATATATCAACAGTATTTTTTATGTCACACAACGCAATAACCCAGTCTTTAGTTGTCATCACGGAATATCTTACTAGAAGGCAGCCGTATTTACCGTTTGCTGGCTCCTTACGCATTTGGAGCGTATCGCCTGGTCCCGCTGTTTACCGCATGGCGGTCACCCGAAATTGTGCGTACTTGATGAGCTGTCGGCTGTGGTTTCAGAGTCTAATGTCCTGTGTGGGCCTGATCTATGTCACAAAATGGCAGCATGGACCATATTCTTCCTGGTCAAGCAGCACAAATGGCGAATCTTAAATCCGAATGTCCTCTATTCCCCGGATTTGCAATCATGTTGTTCGTTACACATTAATTTTGCCACACCTAGTTGGCAAGCCCTAAGATGTTACCTGAGGGGTCGGGGATAGTGATACAGATATCGATTTGAAACTATGTTAAGAAAAAGTCAGAATATTACACAATATTCCTATTTAGAATAGAATGGGCGCCAGCTCACTGGGTGAGCATGAAATCACAGTTCTCATGACCGTGGGCTGAACGACCATGTGGCTGTATCCCCTGATGCATACTGTACAAATTTACAGGAAACCATTATATAAAACCAGGGTATTTACGCTCCCCAGCACACCTTAGTATTACCTTTTACCTTATAAATGAAGGATGCCTCCTTGAGGCATCGATGACGTCCTGGATAGGGCCAGGACCCAAAATACAACACAATGAGAACTCACAAGTTTCGGTTAATTAAGTAAATTATATTGAATACATTTACATGTAGGAAATTCAAATTAAAGCGGACCTAACTCACAACGCCTTCCAGCGGCCGTTACTCTACAAAAGGGCCAAGAATGGCGCGAAAACTTACAAGAGTAATTAAAACTCTGGGGTCTATCAAATAATCTAACAGAGGGGTGCTGCGAATGCGGGGAATACTCGGTTAACTAAATAAAAGGTTCCAGTATTTAAGTAAAGATATTGCAGTTAAGTGTTTCGAACAAAGTATGAAAGTCCCGCACGATGCGATGCATGTGCAGCACCTAAGACCCGTGGAATCAGACTGCAGGAGATGACGCGGGTCAGCAGCAGTATGGCCGAGAGCTCGCGCAACTCCACGAGGTAATTTTCCTAACTGTCTCCATTAACATAGATCTTGAAACATATAAACATCATACACTGAAATGTTCTGAGCGAGTTGTCTTAACCTTGTAGTCAACAAGAGTTCTTAATTATGCACTAATTTATATACAAACATGATTATGTGGTGCCTTGCAGAGAATGTGGGAAACTTGGGTCTGTTGCGTTTTGGGACACTCTACAACCGGAATAGTCTTGTTAAAAAAAAGACTAATTATTTCCACTGTCGCTATTTGCCTTGATTAGAAACACAATTGCACTCGGAAAATTTTATATAGCACTTCAAATACCCTAGACTTGCTACTCTTCCCCTCATTAGATATGCCGGTTGGGACTGTGGGCTGATAACATAATGATATGCCCAATGCCAGACCACTATGTTGTGGTCCACATCAAAGTTCAGACACAGTTTTTGTGATGTCAGAATGATAAAGGTTATGTTAGGTACACAAAACATAAAAAACAATAAGATAAGAAAATAATTGTTTAAATATTTTATTCGTTTCTGAGCACTACATTTGAGGCTTCAAATACAGTGTTTATAATTGAGGTAGGATGCAGAAATACAGGTTTGCCTGCCGGTAGTGCGGCATACAGCCCGCTACCAACAGGCTGCTTCTTGAGGAGTCGAGTGGTTTCGGATAGTGACTAGCGTGCTAACTTGAGGCCTGCTGTTACCATACTGCAGGTTACCTATCATTTCTGAAGAAAAAAAGTGTATTATAAATATTGAAATGTGGTTTAGAATCCGGAAATATTTGTTACCTACTTTCTCAAGATTATGTTTTATTTATGGATAATGTACTTAATTTATCACAGACATCAAGCACGGCACGTGACAACTCAGTACTCTCTCTGCAGTCTCATTCATTACAATTTTGTTATTCTTGTGAATATAATAACTATTCCATATTTCAATTTCCGAACTTGAATCTCAGTAATTGTAAACATAAATTCAGATGAAACAATATGTACCTCAACAGAACATAAAAACCAATAAGTTTTAAAATTTGATGTAGGTATACTGTTGCTATGCAGATCACAACTGTGCGAAATGAGACACATTCTTACCTTTGTGATTTTACACCTATTATTAAAAGTTCCACACGACAATGGGAGTTGATTTAATCAAGAACCATATCGGTTTGTACTCATGGCAATATGTCCGACAGGATTTTTACAAAGTTGCCTTCCATTTTAGTGACAAATATTAGGAACATGCTGGGGCTGGCCACAGGCTTATGACTAGTGACGTCAATCCATTGAGAGAGCGTTCTGCTTTCACATGACAGTGGCCGTGAAAGTTACTAATTTAATACTGAAATAATTTTGTCAAAACAGATTTTTATGCAACAAATAGCACATTTTAATTTTCATACGCATATACAAATGTGTTTGTATCATTTTCAACTATATATGCGAAATTTGCATGTGGCCTATTGGTTCACATTTCATTTAGATGTTACTGCTATTTGTTGGCACAAACTAAAAATAATTTACACCAACCAAAAACAACCATCACTAACAACCATCTATTGGGGCCATCATCGGAGAAGGTTGTAAGTAGAGCCAAATAGTAGAGCATAGACAAAATATGAGGTAGACCACTTATTCCTCTTCTGCACATGTACCTACTGACCTACATTATATCAACACAACTGCCAACATCACATGGACATCTCTGCAGTTTATAATTTAGGACTAGTTACAAATGATAATAGTAACCAACAATTGGACTACCATCCGGTGACGAGCTCTCCAATATCTCCCTTACCCGATCAAACTCCACTTCCAGGCACCTCCTGAACTTTACAACCCCCCTCACAGATACAAATTCCGCCAGCAACACATTCCACTCCCTCACAAGAATAGACTGCCTAACCCGCTCCATTCTCCTCCCCTCCGTCCGAAGATTCTCACTGTTTTTTTCTCTCTTTCTAAACACCCCCTTACTTATCAGGCAGCGTAACCTTCGCCACCCTCCCACCCCATTCATCCACCTTATACATCCTGACCAGCCTTTCAACTTTCCTCCTGACCTTCAACGAGCTCGACCCCATTTATTTTATCATCACTGATGGCCTATAGTCCCCTTCGTCCTCACCATCCTGCCCCTGTCTTCTCCACCTACCATTCCCCCATCTTGCTGGACTTCTTTGCACCTTCACTAGCTCTCGCACCTTCACTATCATGTACGGGTCCCATGCTGCTGCCGCATATTCTAACATAAGCTGTACCATTGCTACATATGCTTTCTTCTTCACCCCACTGCTGACTCCATTCAGAACCTTTCCAAACATACCCAAAGCCCTTCTTCCCTTTGCAACAACACTCTCTAACTGTATTTTCCATCCGAGATCTCCCTGCAATACAATCCCTAGATACATATATTCTGCTGCTTCTTCTATCACTTGCTCCTCCCATCCGTACATGTCCCTGCTTATCACCTTCTTATTTGTAAACCTAACTACCTTAATGTTTCTTACATTCATCTTCATTTTATTCTTCATGGTCAACAACCATATCCTGTCAATGTCTGCCTCCAAGTTTTCACCCCCTCCCATCACCACATACAATATACCATCATTAACAAACAACCATATTTTTTCCCCTAATCGCAGAACCCATGTCATTTACCATAACGGTAAACAAAAAAGGGCCCAGCATGCTTCCCAGTGGCACCTTTGATGTAACCTCTCCTTTCTCCGATATTGCCTCCCACACTTTCACCCTCTTTCTTCGCACTCTGAGGAAGTCCCCAATCAATTCCACTACCCACTTGTCCAGTATCAGCTCATCCACTTTCTTCATCAAAGTCCCATGGGGCACCTCATCAAATGCCTTCTCAAAATCAATGAAGCCGGCATCAACCAGCTTCCCCTCATCAACTGCCTGCACCAGCTGCATCTCACATGAGTGTCCTTTTCTGAAACCATGCTGTTACTCCTTCAACCAATTACTTGTGTATTTGGATCACCAATGCATCCTTCCAACCTTGTGGCAACTTACCCTCTCCTATAGACTTGTTAAACAACCCATCTAAATATTCAACTAACTCTCTTCCACCAAATGTAAGTGCTGCATTACCTATCCTGTCTGGTCGCAATACCTTACTGCTCTTCAAGCCCCAGATTACCATTGTTATCTCCCTTTCCCTCATCTTAAACTTACTAAACAACCCCTTATTCCTTTTAGCTTCCCTATTCCAATCCTCTTTTGCCTATAACACGGACAAATACTGGCCTTGCAGCACCTCCGATTGTTCTTGGTCATTTGACAAAGTCCTGCATCGCTACCTTTTAGCATAGGTATCCCTTCTTCTCCTCTCATTACCTTGTTAACTTACATAAACAATTATTTAATTTTTTTCTTCCACCATCCTCTCTAAGAATATATTCTTCACCTGTTTGATCTTCCTTTCAAGCTCCCTTCAAATTTTCTTCATCAATTCCTTAGATCTAGACATCCCTTCATTTCTCCTCTTGGTATGTAATTTTCTACACTTCCTCTTCAATTTTAGAATCTCTGTCTATAATATGGTGGATCTCCCCCAGACCGTAATCGTTCCTTTGCCACAAATTTCACCAACATAACCTCTAGGCCCCCCCCACCCCTCTCTGGTGCGGGTATGTACACACCTGTGAGGGTCTTGTCTTCCCAGGCAGTAATCATTAGTTGGGTCTGGGTTAAAGGTAGCTAGGCGACCCCGCCCAGGTCTTCCTTAATAATGACATTTTACCCGACGTGCGCGTATAATCAACAGTGATGAACAAGTTTTTTTCATATATAATTAATTTTTTTAATGACAAGCACCATTATATAAATAAAATACTTCTACAAAATAGAAATTAATCAAACTGAATTACAAATTGGTTAGAGGAAGTATGCATACATCTCAACGCATTTGTTTACAAAACAGTTTTGAACCTAAAACAACCTAAAATCCAATCCGTGCCGTTTTCGCTAGATGTGTTGGCAGAAAGCAGTTCAATGTTGTGACTGTAGAGTGAAATTTTTCGCTCTACGGTTGGAACACGGAGATTGGTTGAGCGCAGCCAGCGACATCAGACTACCTCATATTTAGTCTACAAACAACTGTCCTGCTACGATATGAAACCAGGTTGAGCTGCGATCATTAGTTCGGTAATGTAAATCTTTCTGTAAATGTGGCTAAGGAACACATTTTCTTCTATGGCTGTACAGTTGGATAGGGGCCAGCGCAATGGTTTTTTATATAATGTTTGATATTTTCAGTGACGTCCACCTAAATCGTAAGGGACAGCTACAGAGAATTTAATCCGCTCCTAATAATTTTCTCAACTGAAGGTAACCACTTGAAAAATTATATTTTTTTAGTATAATATGTAAATGTTATCTGTCAATAAGAAGAAAATGGTAAAACCTTAATTCCATATTTTTAGCCAATAATGTGTATTCCAATATGAATCACTGTGTGTAACAGTAATATACTGTAATTATCCAGAATATATGCTTTTCCTTAAAAGAAAAACTTGGTAATTATTCAGAGTAACGGCTTTTCTGTAAATAAAAGAAAAAATCACCGAAAGTGGTATATTTTAACTCTACTAATTACACAGAACAATTACGATAGTGGGGAGGGCTATGAAGATCAGGGAAATTGTAGTGTAAAATCATTAAAAAAAACACCCACATAAAATACAAAAACACCTCAATTTAACATTAAACCACCCAATTTCGTCATATGTGCCCACCTAACCTAACTTTACCTAAACCCACAATGATTTAATCACTATTTTATATTTTTAAGGTAATTACCATTTTTAATCTCACTTACGATTTTAGGCTTTAATTAAACCTACGATAATAGTTTTTTAATCTAACCTTTGATTGTAGGGTTTCAATCTAACCTAGGTTTATAAAGTTTTAACCTAACCTACGATTTCATTCTAATCTAGGATTTTAGCGCATTAATCTGACCTACAGTTTTACTCTAATCTAGGATTTTTGCGGGT
>NQII01005439.1:33882-64008 GCA_002778355.1 Clitarchus hookeri | reverse complement strand
AGCAGTGTAATGCAGGGGATAGACTCCAGTGTGTGGTGACTGTGTGATATGTTTCAGTACGAGGACGACTATCAACATCCAGGCTCCAGTACTGTGGCTGTCGTGAAGGAGGAGATAACCATAGAAGAGAACCCCATTGACATTGAAGAGGATGGCACAGGTACTTGTATCTATTAACGATAGAAACTTTACAAAAACTCTACAAAGTTTGAGTAACTTTGTTTTTATGTTATCATCCTACTTAAAGTTGTTAGAAATACCTATGTTGTAAATTATATTTATGTTATTATGACATGTAGCAAAATTTANAGTTGTTAGAAATACCTATGTTGTAAATTATATTTATGTTATTATGACATGTAGCAAAATTTATACAGTTGTAGAAACCTAGTTGACAGTTTAATACAGTCAACTCTTGACACTATGGCCTGGGAATAGTGACCTCGAAATAACATCCCGTTTCTGGATAACTGCATTTATTTTGGTTGTTAAACGTTTTGATTCTCTTTGCCACTGATGTACAACTCAGAAGTGAGTAAAGTACATGACTATCCACCCCTTCTATCAAGGTCGCCAATGTTTACTCACCTTCGCCTGCCGTTGCACACCTGGGTTACCTAGGCCAGAGACAGCTCTTTGTGAGACAACCTGACAATATAAACACACGACTGAACTGCTGAAAGGAGGAATAAAGACACTATTTCTTTGACATGGCTGGAGCAAATAAATTAATTACGAGTTCATATCCAGGTACAGTTTTTTTTTCACATGGGAATGTTATTAGGGAAATAGATTATGCGGAAAACTTTGTGTCGTTTACAAATATGACATTATGTACTAATCTGTTTTTTAAAACTCTTTTCCGACAATGCGTTTCTAGGAAACCAATATCTCTAACTTGGATAGCCACACAGGTGCCACAAAACGTCTTTTTTAGATAAGTATAATCGCATGCTAAAATATTTCTATGATACAGCAAGAAGGGAAGGTAATTTAGAATGATATTTTTGCTTCTGTTAGGGGTGGAGTAAATCAGTATTTACAGCCGAGGAGAATCTCAAAACTGCAGACATGAACACACTTTACCTTTAAAATTGGTGTAACTGCACAACAGACTAAGAAGCTGCACCAGAGACATTATGTTACAGTTTTCTAGAAAAAAGACGGTTTTCATTAAGGAAATAATATTTTAAAATGTAGGTGTGTTCTGATTATAATTATTCCTCATAACTGCAGGATGGACACACATTACCATCAAAATTACCATAAAAATGGGGCTCTTAATTAGCCTGAGATGCAGACCCTGAGCTCTTTTGTTTACAGTTTCCAAGAAAATAAGACGTTAATCGTTCACCAAATAATAATGAAAATGGTAGGTGTTGTCCAATTAAATTTATTCCTCAGAACTGCAGACACAAACACAGATAACTGCCAAAGTACAATTATAACTATTATTAAACATAACTAGTCCTGCCACATATATTTCCACCACAGCTGTTTTGCCAATGAAGAAAACAAATGTTTGTGAAAAATGCAACATTTGCACACATGTTTCTCACCTTATACTTCAGTTCTGTACTCCGTGTAGCATATTACAGTCTGGAATCTGTTTAATATATTTTTGGAATTGGTTGTTGGGGGGGAGGGGGGTTGTGGCTTCAGTTTAATGTCGTTCATAAGATGGCTTTTATTTGCAGTTCTTCTCATGACATAATTATCATTTTGAATTGCTTATTGATTTGATGGATCAGCGAAAAGTATTGCTTGAATGAATATGACAATAAAATTTTTATAACATGGAAAGTTTTAACTTCACAGAAAGAATAAAATGGTATAAATATGTCAATGTTCATATAGACGCGAGTAGTAAACATACACTTAAGTAAACATTTTTAGCGAAATTAACGTCCCACACATTGAATTTTCTATTAAAAAATCATTTCAATCTTTCACTAAAAAGCAGAGTTGAAAGGGTTTTTGATAATTATTTAATATTGCGTACCCAAACTGCACAAAAAGCATATATATATCCTGTGCTACAAAATTTCACCTTTTTCGTATCCTACCTCGGTGGAGATGAAGTAACAATCAAAATTTTTCCCCCTTGCCTATCCAGCTATTCTGTGACCATCCCATGTCAACAAAATGTTTCCCCTTGGCGTATCCACGTAACAAACAGAACCTGGTCAAAAAGTTTCAGTTCGCATATCCAAACTAAGAATGGGAAAATGGTGAATTACCCAGTTTTTTCTGACAAGTTAATCCAAACCAAAAGTGGGAAAATAGTTAGTTACTCTATTTGTTTCGACTAGCGTATCTAGATGCCTAACTTACTGACACTTTTCTTCTAAAAATTTCTTTGGCTTTTCCAAAAGGCATTCACACATTTTTCATATGCGATATGGAACAATTTACCCAAAAAAGCTGTTTTTTCAACTTTGTGTACACTGCTGTTACCGGGGTGAAATGCAAATTACTCTTTTTCTTGCTATCCACATGTTTTGTTTAATGGCAACTTTGAGTACATGGGGCCTCTACATGAGCCTTAGGTAATCATACATGATCAAAAAACATAGGTATTTTAACTAGTTTACCTAGTGTGTGCTGGCCTTCAGTTTAACAGCAACAGCGATCGTTAATATATATTGCAAAAGGGTAAAGATTCATTACTCCCTGCGAATTGCCTAGTTACGGTGTTAAATAGCACCTTCATGTCAACTGCAACAGCGAACATAAATCGGTAAGATTCCCGTTTTTCCAAGTGTGAGAGTATTGTTTTGTTTGCATGTGTATGATTGATGATTTAGCTTTTGTTTGCATGTATCGGATTAATGATTATTTAAATTTTCATTTTGTTTGTGTATGCGTGTGTAATTGTTTCATTTGCAAGCGTAATTTTTTATTTTAATTTTCGTTTGTGTGTGTGCCATTTATGTTTCATTTTTGAGCGTGTGTACAAAATGTTTTATTTTTTTTGCAGAAGTTAGTGCAAAATGTTTATTTTCATTTGTGTGTGCGAGTGTAATGTTTTATTTCTATTTTCAAGTGAGAGTGTAATAATGTTTTTTTTTTTTTTTGCATGATTGTGTGTGATTTTTTTGGGTTTCATTTTCATTTGTGTGTGTGCACGCATGCGCAAGTGTGAGGGGTCTTTCCGGCGACCATTGCACATACCTATGCTGTGTGCGCAGAGCTTGGCTCTGTCGGTTAGAAATGTTGAGGTAAAAAAAAATGTGAATGTTTTCGGCACTAAGGAAGAAAACGTTACTACTATTGGGGAAGATCCAACCGCTGATGTAGTTGACCTGAAGGTGCCGTAACACAACTACTAGGCGATATGCAGCGAGTAATGAATCGTTCCCCCCCCCACCCCCTTGAAATAACATTCGCTGTTTGCAGTTAACATTTAGGTGCCGTTTAACACACAAACTTGGAGATCCGCAGGCCCAGTTCAGAGTACAAAATTTGCAACATTTTTCTAGCTCGGAGATTTTAGCCCCCATTCCTTTAAAAATGAAGTGCGGACGGATAGTAGAATATTTTTGTGTGTACCCAGGTGAGCGTCAAGAGGTGATGAATGAAAATACCCAAATATAGGTATTAGATGATCAGGCAATATTATAAATTTCCGTTTGCCACAAGATCTGCAACAAAGGAGACCTTTGAAAAGAAAAAATGGTTTTTGTTCAACAACTTATTTTAAATTTGAGATAATTTCTTTCAAATGACTAGCCTTTTCATGGTGTTCTTTAATGTATGTAAAAACTTATGGAAAACTAGAAAATACATTACAATTTGGAAGTATTTCAGATTCCACATTGGTGCCATCAAACATACAAGATAGCGCATCTGCAACTACATTTTGAGTTCCTTTTATGTGTTGCACTCTGAATTTTAAAGAAGAAATTATAACTTCCCAATATACAATTTTTTTAAGTTGCCATGGATGAGCCAAAAGCCAGACAATGACTCCAGAAGAGATTCTGCATGTTCCAAATATTGCCTAAACTTATCTATGGCAAAATCTACGGCCAAATATTCCAATTCATAAATAGTGGAAGAGTTTTTCTCTTGGGGAGTAAGAGTGCGGGACGCAAATGCAATCAGGTGACTACAGCCATCAATCTCCTGAGCCGGGTCAGCTACTGTAGCTTTACTTGAAGCCTCAGTTTGAAGGATAAATTCCTTACTAAAATTGGCATACGTAACACAGGAAGATGAATTATATCATTCTTTAGAGTGTCGAAGGCCTTTTGCTGCTCACCCCATTCAAATTTCACATATTTTTTTCTCAACTTATTCAGAGTAACTACCTTTTTAGTTTGGTTCTGAATAAATTTGCCAAAAAAATTGAATCATGCCAATTCCTGGATATACCTTTCACATCTCGTGGTGGAAGAAAATCTGTAATGGACTTGGTCCTTTCTGGATCAATAGGAATTCCACTGGAAGCAATCGTATGTCCCAAAAATGAAATTTGGTGAACTGCAAATTTAACTTTCGACTGGTTAACAATGCGACCTGCCTTTTCTAAATGAGAAAGTACTTCTTTTAGGAGATCTAAATGCTGTTCAAAACTGTCAGAATAAATGACAAGATCATCCAGATAGTTATAGACAAACTTGAATTTTACTTCATGAAAAATCATATCTAAACGCATGGTAAGTACTTGAGCACCTGTGGCCAAGCCAATTGCCACAGGTATGCCAAATGCCAAATGCCAATTGATACAGGTTCTGAGGAACACAAAATGTGGTAAATGGTTTGGAATCTTTTGACAAAGGGATTTGGTGATTGGCCGCGTTTAAATCAGGTGTAAAGAATTTTGCTTTTCCAAACCACTTATATGCCGATTGGAGATCATGAGGAGGAAGTGAATCAATTTTAATGTATTTATTAAGTTTCTGGTAGTCCACAACCATCTGATGTTTCGCATTCGGTTTCGGTACTAAAAAGGCTGGACTAGCATATTGGGAAGTAGATTGTTCAATATCATCTTTATCTAACAAGTCCTTAACCTGATTTTTTTAAATTTCCATCTCCTGTGGTGCCAATCTATATGGATGAAAATTAACATTTTCCTTGCTAAGTAATTTTATCTAATATTCTTATAATAATATAGGCCTAACTCTGTGATATGGACCTTGGATATACTTTTGCATAATTTCTCAATAGCAGAACTCTGCTGTTCATGAAACTGCTCAAAAGAATCTATAATTTTATTGGACTCTGCTCTACAATCAGGAGCAAACTTAAAAGAAACATCTTGAATAGAATATCAAGTATTAAGCCAGTAGCAGCCATGAATTCTGCACCCAAAATAAAATCTAAAACAAGTTGTTTGGAAATTAGACATTTGTGTGTCTAAGAGAAATGATCTATTTTCAACTTTAAAATGGCGCAACAAGATATAGGCAGAGCCTGCCTTGACTCAGTATAGCATTGTACGTCAGAAGGTTTAACAGACTTAACTAACCTTAATTCTTTTAATTTGTCAAAAAGTTTTGCAGAAATGGTGGTACCAACAGATCCAGAATCAACAAGACCACTTATAGATAATGGCCCTAAATTAACCTCAACATGGTGTGTTAACCTTTTGAATACCCGCTTTGAAAGTGCCTGCAGAGGTTCACATTTTAAAAAAGGTGAGCATTATTCTGAGTATTTTTAAATTTTCCAGAGTTACGAGGAAGACTGCTCACTTGTCATCCCCACGTAACTTGTTATTTAACTTGAAACACTGGTCAATCGTGTGGCCTGACATTTTACAATCCCTATAATAAAGTTGGTTGTCATGTGCACGAGTATCTGAGGGTGAAGGGGATTTGTCATAATTTGATTTCTGTGTCTGATATTTTTTATAAGTGACAGCTTTAGTGGAAGAATCATGAGGCAATTTCTTTCTATCAGTACCACAAAAAGGGACTGTGTCTAAGCCACAATGCTCTGAAGTGACGTTAAATGAGCATCTGACACGTACTCACCAAACCTGGTTAAAAGATACTGAGCACGTCTTTTAAGGTGTGTTAAAAGGTTCTAATAACCAGGGGTATGAGTTAGATGTATCATCTTCACTAATATTATTATAAAACTCTTGTAAAGAAATTATACAGTACTCTTTGTCTCATATAACTTAGCAAGATCATGACAATCAGTGAGTGAGTGGCAATTTCACATATACGAAACAAACAACGTGCCATTTACATAATCCTGTATCAGCTGATACACTAACAAACAAAAGTTCATATTATGTTGGCTATTCTGAGTGCTCTACCGTAGCACATCCAACAAGCAGAAAATACGAGGATATGAAAGAGTCCCTAGATTAATTAATACATTTTATTTTATGTGGTCACAAAACAGTGGTTGTTAGTGTTACAAACTAAACTTCGTGCTGAAGTAGTAATGTATAGGTGTTTTATAAATGAAATGCAAATTAAAACGATCCGTATCCAAATGAAACTCAATTTTATGCCTTGGGAGTTCTTTTCACTTGTATCCCCCCTCTCCATCCATGCCTTCCATGCATGATTGATATTAATTCCAAAAGACTAAAAGAATATTGCAGGGTATTGTTTAATTATTTTTCCAAATAATTTAATGAAATATATTTCAAACTCGTGTCCTTTTGAGTCATTTATAGGAGAATAGTCAACTTTTAAAAAGACGTGATCAAGAAGCATGCTAATGTGATGCTGCCTGTTGAGTAACATGCTCAGTTCACATCACGCTCAGCCATGCCATGCAAGTTATCTGTCCGCTGTCTCCTGAAGCTTTACCAGCCAGAAGAACAAATACCGATGGTTTTATTTTTCCTCGAGCTCTGCATAATTTTTAAATTAAATGTATTTCCGTGTACAGCGATTTTGATTACTAGTAATTTCTAATGGGTCGGTAAACATTTTGTCTACGCCCATTAAACGCCATGTTGTTCCCCCGCAAACGTATTTCCTTGTTGTTTTCATGTNTCGGTAAACATTTTGTCTACGCCCATTAAACGCCATGTTGTTCCCCCGCAAACGTATTTCCTTGTTGTTTTCATGTTTTTACTATACTGTAATAATAAAATGAGGAAAATAGAATGTGCATGGGTATTTTATAAGTAATTGTTACGTTATTCCACACCACATATTTTCTACTCGAACTGCTAGGTATCAGTAATAGTAGAATTACTACTTTGCAGTGGTTGTTGGTGAGTTGTTGGCGAATGAACATGTGTTGTCAAGCAAGATCTCCCTAATNAGAATTACTACTTTGCAGTGGTTGTTGGTGAGTTGTTGGCGAATGAACATGTGTTGTCAAGCAAGATCTCCCTAATTACTTTTATTTCCAGTTATATTAGATAACTGTAAAGTCCAAAGTAGGATAAGAACTGCAATTACTGTCTCGCAACTGTTAACCCAAATTCGCTCTCTCAGATAAATTAAAAAAGAGTTAGCAAATATTTAACTTTTTGCAAGATTTTATATTTTTACTTTAATCACCTACAAATTTTTTAGATGTCGGTCTAAAAACATTTTAAAATTTGTTTAGCATTACAAAACAATGGCAAGTGGATTAGTTTTGACAGCGNTAGATGTCGGTCTAAAAACATTTTAAAATTTGTTTAGCATTACAAAACAATGGCAAGTGGATTAGTTTTGACAGCGCGTTGATTAAATATACAGCCTCCACTTGAGGCACCTGCTGATTGCGAAAGGATACGTTAACAAAAAGTAAACATTTTGAGCTACTTTTGTCGAACTGTCAAAATCTTGCCAAGTTAGATGAGACAGAGAGTAGTGCAGGTACGATACTCTGCATCAATATCAATATCTGACAACTTGTCCAAAGAAATAGGGACATTTGAATTCAAAGCAGCCCGCAATGCACTTCTAAATGCTGCTGCTGTGTTTTCAGGTGCTTATGGTGCACTCATATTGACATTCATCCTTTAAAAGGAGTTCTGGTACAATACGAAAGCCATGGTACCAGAATACTACTATTTTACACAAAAAAAAAACATTCTTAACCAAACTTAAATGTTAAAGCACAGAGCTCTCAACAACACTATTTGCGCATGCCCAAGTCTCAAACGGAAACATGCAACAGGCATGCAAAATAGAAAAACTCCTATCCACAAACAGGAACCACCAGCTACTGCTACCACATGTTATGTAGGACCTTCGTTACGACACAAGGATGGTACATAAATGGAAGGTGGGATCTAGCTTCCTGTGTAGAGTAGGATTCACTACTGAAAGGGGCGTGCCCCTGTTTTACTTATTACAAAAAAAGTTATATAAAAAAAGGTATTAGGTACACTTATGGTGTAACTCAAGTTTTTTTTATCTACAAAAGATTATAGTTATAATCTTTTATCTACAAAAGATTATAGTTATAATTTTATATATTATCCATGGGCAAAAATTGAGGGAGCAAATAATACCACGTTTTTTTTATAACAGGAATTATATAAAAAAATATATCTTTAAATAGTATAAAACAAAGTCGTTTATCCGCGTCTGGCTGTGTATTCGCTTAGTACTTCCAAACTACTTGATGGATTTTTATGAGGTTTTAAACATCAATTAGAGAATTTCTTAAGAAAGGTTTTAATGTATAATAAATTTATATTTAATATAAGAATAGTAGAGTAATGTCGATGTTTGTAATTAAGTCGCAAGAAACCGCTTTTAGGGCGCTTACATGGGTTGCGCTGATTAAACCCTAAGAGATACATGAAATGATTTTACTACAGAATATTGTAGCCCTCAAAAAGGTCTTCAGAAATGTTCCAACAACATGCGTTTATCTTTAAAGGATGACCCACAGTAACCATTTTTGTCTTTCAAAGTATCGCTGTAAAAACTAAATTGTTACCGGGCGAAGCCGGGCCTGTTCTTTAGTGGGTTTGTATGTGTGTCTGTAAATTATATACATGTATATATGTATATATTACATTACTTTTTTTAATGTACCTCTTTTTTTAGTATTAGAAAAATTGCTTTTAAAAATATAATATTTTTTTTAATTGTTACATTATTATATTGTATTATATTATGGCCATGACTATATCGTCGGGTACCTGCAATCACTACATTAAAAATTTTACATTACAGCAAAATAATTTTTAATACATAATTTTTTTTTTTAATTAAGTTGAAACAAAGTAGTAGAACTGTTTGAATCAAATAAATAAATTATTGAATCACAGACGTTGCATCAGAAGAGAGGAAGTTCGGAGCACTCCCGAGCACATACAGCATCCAAAAATAATATACAGGTAACTTGTACGATGAAACTGCATTACAGACGTTATTGCGGTGCTGGCCAAAGGAGTGGAATTATGGTTTAATTTACCACGTCACGATTTGGTGTGCGACTCACATCAAAAGAAGGATGAAAAGGTTGGCCGCGAGGTTAATCCATCAGGCAAACCGCTAAAAAGTATAACAAAAATAGCTTCAAATGGATTGTAAACAAAAAATACGATCACATCTGAACAAAAAAATATCCACAAACAAACTTACCCAAAATGGCAGAAAAAAACACTATTTTATCTCGAGATGATGAAAGATTCCACAAGATGATAATGTAAGCTGACTTCATGCTGTACAGCAAGAAAGTGAAGAAGACAGTAACCTGAGCGGAAACCTATATATACCAAGGAATGCTCTGGACTTCAGGGTCTTTTGCGACTAACCAATACATAAATTAAAGTCAAAAAAGACATATAATAATTAACAAATTATGTTTTTGAATTGGATAATTGGAAATTAAGAATTTGCATTATATTATGCAAGTAAATAATTAATTAACATTACAAAAATTATTTTTTAAACGAAAGCATAAAATAAATATGTAAATATATAAACATTACACAATTTTCAGATAATAAAGTTTGTTTTACAACTTCAAAGTAAATAAACAAAATTATAAATCATAACTCGAGCACGTTCCAATAGGGGGGAAAAAATATTTGGTATTAGGAAAGAAATTAACATAATTACATAGACAAGAAACAAGTGCCAACACAACTGGCACATCACTAAATCAACAATTTCAGGTGTTTTTTCCCCTCTTCTAGGATTTGCTTCAACTAAGAGTCCTTAAATCCTTCTTCCTTAACAAGTCTCTAAGCTTGTCGCACGGCATATTCTGACACACCTAATGTTTCTTGCATTTTTTACGTGTCCACATTAGTGAAGCAGGAATGATGAGTTGCTGAATTTGCTTTTTCTTTGAAATAGATTTCAAGTTAACTTTGATAATATCTACAATCTTGCCCATAAATGCTGTTTTCTCTTTCACTTGTTCCTCTGTTTTGTAACCTTTTATTGGAATCTCAACATCTAATACTTTATCAATTTTGCATTGTATATTTGCCTGGAACTTTTCCAATTTGTTGTTACCATATGATATTTTCATATGTTGACTGAGTGAATGTAATTTCCTAGATCAACCTGCCTCAGTTAGAGGAGAATGAAGCTTTTCCATTCATCTCTCTTCTTCAAATCGATCACATCTAGAGACAAACCAGTATCTTAATGTTCTTTGGGGCTGTGTGCCCTTTCACCATCAGAAGTCCGATCACTTTTAAACACAATACCTCTACACTGAGAGCACAGTTTTTGCCCTGGTTTCACTTTAAAACCTTTCAGCAGTAGCTCTTTACATTGCTGTACAGCCACCACGCGTAATGATTTTTGGACACTTTTCTTGTGTTTTTCGGAGAGGACCACAGAATACCTTTTCCAAAAATTGAAAATTTTTCAATAAAACACTTTTATGGTGAAGAAAACAGCTTTTAAAGTCTTCAGAGGCTTCTCTTCTACAATTCCAATAAATGTATCCTCTTCAGTTAAATCTGCTGCATGTCTGTCTTTGAGATGCACTGTCGAAGTTAACTGTCCAACACTACACTTGGTATAATCCATTTTGTCTCACTCAAATTTAAATCAACCAGCAAGTGCACTACCACTGTGATATTTATATTTCATCTGTAAACATGTATAACATTAACATAAATTACTACATTACTAAATTGAAAACAGTATGGCTTCAGTTGCAACACAACCATCTTCCAGCTTGGCAACCGACTACTGACAGAAAAGCCTGCGTGGATGTGTGATGAGATGCCTTATGATTAACAGACTGTCAAACATCCTATAATGTTAAGTGTGAGCTGACTGAAAGCAGACTCATGCTCGACTCAGCAGAAGTGCAGAGGAGTTAGCAGAAGACCTGATTCAGCCTTTCTTTATCTATATATCTCTCTCCCACATGTTTGCTCTCTTGCTTTCTCTCTCTTCTCACCAACATGCATACTCACACACAAAACACTTCACCCTTTTCTCTAAGTTCTTGATGTATAAGTACAAAATGTGAGTTTGTGAATAACAATAGGTTTAGCAGCCATTTAATTAAATAATTTATTTTACTAAGAAAAGAAATGGAAAATACATTACTTTCATTCTTGGGTATTATTCTACATACCTCATGGCTAATATAAAAATATGGTATAAGTTATGCTCATATCTTTCCCAGACTGCAATAATTCAGTTTTTGGAAAGCCTTGTTTATAGCACAAAAATGTATCAATAATATGTTACGGAATTATTTATGACTTGACACTGCCTTGTATGGAAGTTTTACATTTTAATCTGAAATCCTCAATTTAAACTATAAAATTGTAAAATTTCAGAGAGATTGCATGCTCTGTAAGCAAGATGTGACAAGTTTTGTAATCTAAGGCAGCTTGCAAATTAGTCCTCAGAAATAATGAAACATTGCAATTCACTGAAATTTTGTAAAACTAAAACTTTCACTCATCTTCATGGAGAATTTAACTGGACAAAGTTGTATCAATATCTGAGAACTTGGGTGTCGTGGCCTGGTTGAACTGATGTGGAATGAACCAACAGTGATGGCCAATAGTAGCTCACATTTCACAACTAAACACTTTCTTCTTGCGATTAGCAACAGCGACAGCCAATAGTAGGACAAGTTTCATTTCTCGCCATTTCCTCTGTTCCACGCCTGCAGTCTTCGTGACCCCTTGTCATTGTAGTCTGTTTGTGGAGTTGTTGGCTTTTAGAGAAGTCTTACAATAGTGCTAATGTAGCAATGATTATTTTACTTTTCTTCAATTTTAACATTTTGTTTTAGTTTGGAACTAACTGGACTGATTATCGATGACCGTTGTGTGTTATTTTATAGTATTGTTATTTAATTACAGTTTTTTGTGCCTGTTTTGTGCTATTATTTTATGTACTAAGCACTTGTGAGTCATAGTTTTAAAAAAATGTTAATAGAAGAAACACATCTACTAGCGTTCTTTTTTATTTTAGTGTGATAGATATTAGAAAATGCACTTAGGCTGGGAAAAAAATGGCTTTCATGACATGTATATCCTTATGTGGTATAATTTTATCTGGAAGACAGGTGGACTTTGAATTAAAATAATATTTCATTAACAACTCCTCATGTTTTCACGCAAGAAGACACTGAACTTGGATTAACGCATGCTAATATTACAGTGTGCCCTGCTCGTTAAACTGGTTACTAGGGATGTGTTTGATGCATCGGAAAGAGATCAGAATCAGCAGATTTTTACAGAACCAGCAATTTTTTAGAATTGGAAAATAACAGAGTTATTTTGGTTCCGATATAATTTGCTCATAGAAATACACAATCAGTGCCTTACTGCATTGAAATGTTTTAATTTTTGTCTGCAAACACGTCTTCTAGAGAGAGAGCTAAGGAATGTCAATGACTTTTACTTCCTGGCATACACAAAAGGAAGGAAGGAGACAGTGAAGTGACTTCCCTTCCTTCTCCTTTAATATGGTACCACCTATTGTTTTCCCCTCTTTAACTTGATTGGCTATTGTACTGTTGCCTGGCGGAGCTGCATTCTCAGACAGAATGAGGAATGGGGAAAATTATTGATTGCAGAAGCAGCTAAAAGAGGGGAGGTAGGAAACTAGAAGAGTGGGTAAGAAAGTAGGCAAAAGTGAGGAGGAGAAAACGCAATGGAAAGTGTATGCGAAAAACACAGTGACCACTAGGTATGGGAAATTGATGTGATGTTGCCTTCGGTGGTGACATCGGACAGTAAACATCGACGACTTAAGTCCATCGGTTGTGAACAGTTGATGGTTTCTACCATTCATATCATTTACAGTAAATATAGATTTTTGTGTCCATCGATGATTATCTTTGTTACATTTTGTAGCAATGGTTTAAAGCAAATGATAAGGTCAGAAAAAAACAACTGAAATAAATACCATGTGATATCAACACATTCATGCTTTCCATTAAATTCCAAACAGCTACCTTTTTAACTTTTGTGGTACTAATTTATTTCATTTACAAAAGGTAAGTCGACCTTGATAATTCAGAAAGTAAAAGATTTATGGAGAATTATGTACCATGGAGTGTAGAAATCATGAAGAATAAACATTCATATGTAAAAAAAAGGAGATTTATTAAATGCACAAAGAGTAATGAAGTTCAAGACACACGTGGATATTCATGAATATTTCTAAGACAAGTAAATAAAAATTTTACAACAAATCTTCATTGACATTAGCAAAAAATAATTACTGTACATGTATACAGTTTGGCTGCAATAAATAAATATCTCTATGTTTAGTTAGAAATTCTTTGTTAATGCACATTTTCAACTATAACAATATATACAATTTTTATTAATATTCAGTAGGATACAAAGTAAAAAAGAATAACTAAACGAATATATTCTGGTTTTTAAAACATGATACAATTTTAAAAATTATTCATAAGAATTGTATTAAGTACATGACAGTACCTGAAGGTTTTTTTTTTTTCAGGGATTTAGTTTTACTACATAATATAGATTAATGTAATTAAAAAAATAGATATAAAAATTATGGGCAAAATATTTGTAAAGTATTTGATAAGCTAAGGGGTTAACAATTAACTTAAACAATTTATAAAACTCCCAATTTGAAAAATCATGAATGACCAAAGGCCAAACAACAAACTACAGGAAGTGATATAAATAATAAATTCGAAATGAAACGGTGTTTATCTGCATTTTACATTTACACTGCAACAGTGAAATGTAAATAACAGAAAGGGAAAAAAAAGTAATTTTGTTGGACAAGTCCACTGCCGTGCTATGCAGCCGTCTAAACATTTTTAACCTACACTATACACACAATAGTTTACACACTTCCACTTGTCAGCGAGCAGTAATCACTGACTGCTCGCTAAATAAAGCGTACGTGGCACTCAAGCTTTTCTTTTAGTCGACGAGTCGCTGTATTTATATTTCTGTGATATAGTATTATTCTAAAATGTTTGCACATTAAAATAATATTTTTTATATTTTTGATTGATCCTCTGCTATTCTCGTGAAAAGTGACTGAAAATTAATGCAGAGCTCGCTACTACGTAGTTACATTGCACAGTGTTTAAAACTTTTCTTTTCAGTGACAAGAGGTTGTTAGTTATACTTCTGAGGCATCATTAGTTTGTTAAGGCATCTACAATTTTATTCAAAAGCATATATTATTTTATTTTATTTTAGTTTTTTACCAGAGGCAATAAAATGTGAATGTAATCTGCTCGATAAGCCATTGCACTGCTCAATGTTTTTAATATTTTTTTTGTCACAAGGGGAGGGTAAATATACACTTATCAAGTATCATTTTATTCAGAAGACGTCAGCTTCTTAAATATTATCAATGTTTCATTTTAAAAACGTGTTTCTTTTTCACCAGTGACAATTAAACATGAGCTCTAAGCAAAAAAACAGATCTTTAAACATAATTTAAAAAAAAATTTCTGCGACAAAATTGGTTATTTTTTTATTTTGCGACATCAATCGTACTAAGGTATTCTCGGGAACCTTGGACACTCCTACCTTTAAGGTTCTATCCTACCTTTAAGGTTCTACTATACTGCCTTCATGTTTACTAGCTTGCCTGCTCATTTTGTATTTGTCTTGTTTATTTGTAAAAAACTATGACATAATTCCTTGTGCTGTTACTTTTGCGTTTCATATATCTGTTAGCAACAATTAATCTCGGCTTGATTTTATTTAAGTGTACAGTAGAGAACCTTTCTAAAATGACCGCTTGTTTTTTCCAGAAATAAGATTATTATGGAGTGGAGGGTGTTTTATTTAATTATATATATTTGAAAATTTTGGTCAAATTTTGACCCACCCTAACCACTATATGTCAAAATTTGCAATTTTTTCATTAAAATTGTGTTTAATCATTTTTAGTGCAAAAATGACATGTTTTTAAAATTTTTTATTAATTTATTTTAAAAGGGAGACATCTTTTGAAGAAAATGTTACCAGAGAAGCATATACTTAGCCTCCTATTATCTCCCAAAATGTTAAAAACATTAAGTGGTGCGAGGTTTTCCAAGCATTGATAGTTCATTTTCAATCATCTATTTGTAAATTCAGCATGATTTTTGCATGGATTGCTAAAATGATACCCCAGACATTACTAGACCTCCCCATGTCGTCAAAAATGTTTGATAATGCATTGAGTGCAAAGCTCATTTTTTAGTGAATTTCTGCAAAACTATGTGACGATTTGTTTCTGACATATCTATGTCAATAGAATCTGAATGAACCAATATCTTGGAAGGTCATATACGAAACCTCTTTGTCACCAAAAAATCTGTAAGCACCAAATGTCCGTAACTCACGCCCAGTGCCAAGTTTCAGTTATTAATTACTGAGGGTTGTAAAGAAACCAATTTAAATGACCACATTTCCTTTCCTGTATCTCAGAAATGACAAGATTTTAATTTGTAATTAATCACTTCAGAATATGATGTAGGGTTCAACAAGGCTCGACTGCTGTGAAGTAGCATGGCTCCACACATGCTGGTTATTTCAGTGGAGGGGAGGGAGGGTGGTTGGTTTGCCTCCCCTCCTCCTGCTGACTGTGCACGTGATAAATAACCTTAGGCACCGGCAAACCACAACTCCTCACGCGATAAATGCAAATATTCTGCGGCATCACAAGTGAGTAAAGAATGAACCGTTGCTTGACTGACGGATCTTAGCATGCAATTAATACTCAACTAAATTTTAATATTTGGAGCAAATCTGAGTGACATGACACAGAAATTCCAGTCCCAAAACAATGTCAAATTTAAAAGAGGGCACACCGAAAACAGAAATGTCCACGAAAAAGTCCAATTTTAAAATGGATCCAATCAACCTGGGTGCTTTTTAAAACCTCCCCATTGGCAATGCACAGGCATAATTCAAAAACAGCATACACCTTTGAACTCCTAAACATATTTTTTATTAACAGTTGTTCCAAATATTCCGTACTCTTCACACGGTGTAGCCGCTGCATCACAACCACACGTAATGTGAGCAGTGCACTTACGCAAACCATGAATATTTTTATTCACTGGAACCAAACCGGAAACACAGCCTACTTTTCCTGTTGAATGCAGTTTTTGTACCGCAAACAACTTGATGCGTTCAAGTCAAGTGACCCACCTCCACAGTGAAAACATTCGCAATCCTCCAAAGATCATAAAGTCTGCATAGATTCATAGTACAAACGACTGTGTGCTGAACAATTACAACTGCTGGCTGTCACCTTGTACATCCAGCGGCAGTGCCAGAAACATTAGCCCACTATCAGTGAGCTACACGTGTGCAGGCTGAGGAAAAGGAGCGCGATATTCATTCACAGAAACCAGACAGCCTTCAATCTCAAACTCCAAACTACGCAGCTCCTGCAAATACATTGGAGAAGACAGCAGTGTGCACAAAGCCCTGACATGCGGCTTGATGTTATCCAATACAATGTCCTCCAGTTCACGTTCTGCTATATTCAAAGACAACACACATTGATATGCAATTACATGTAAATTGTTATTACGTTGAGTTTTGATATGCCATTTTTTAAAGCATGCATCTTTTATTTAAATACATTTTCATTTAATAATGGTAAAAAACATATTTTATTGTTACATGTTAAAAATATTTATCTTTTTGTAAAATCATTGCTAGCTAAAAAAATATGACGAAAATAAGTGTTACACTAGAGGACTAGTAAGACTAGAATAGAATATTATTAATTTAAAGAACAACAGACTACGTGTGACAAACATAAAGGACTAATATAGTCCGAAGCAAATATAAACCAAACATCGTCCAAACATCTAGTCCGATATTATATAACAGGCAGAGGAGGTCAAACAAGCCACAGGACTATCGGAGCAGACGAACTCCACGCAACGAGAGGATGACTCAACAGTGGTGAACCGGTTACCGAGGTCAACCAGAACCCCCACCCAGTATATAAGGATATAACATAGCCATGTTCATTCACTCATGTACCGCGCACCAATACTGCCAACAATACCTAGCGCCACTCTGCAGCTGCACGTTGTGGAACGAGGGATCACAGTGCCAACAACTGACGTCAGAAGAATTCAACGACAACAGTGAAGGTGAGCGGAGCCCATTATTAAACACACAGGCGTTGTCAGACCTACCATACCCAACACAACACCTTGAGTGGGAAATCACAGACTCTTATGGTAATATTCAAATAGATATCCCAGATGTCGTGGACATGGATAGGTCAAGCGAGCTCGAAGGAGGAATGTTCCAAACGAATGAACTCGAGAGGGATAGAATTCCAAACTCTCCTGCGTTGATATGTCATTCACTTCAAAGCCCCACAAGCGACGTCACAGAATTGGATGTTATTGAAACAGAACGTAGAAATACACCACCAACAAAACGAAGCAGATCCACTAAACGACCTAGACAGCCACATACAATTACTAAAGAACAAATTCGACATATACCTAAACATAACAAGCGTGTCAAACAGACTATATGTGATGCAAACTGAAAAGGAAATATTTTCAATTTGTTTTGAAAACACGTGATGTAGCCTATATTTACTTCCAGTTTTACCTTTCGTGTTGCAGGTTTCAAGAACTTGGTAACTTACCTTGAACCATGTTGCAAAGTCTCAGAACTGAACAACATTTTCAAGGAAACTGAATTATACAAAGAACTGCGACAACAAGTGTTGAAAATAACTTGTGAGTTATAAAGTGCAAGTTACACAGATGACATGTAGTTATCAATCACACATCAAGATTATATGTCCTTAACAGCTCATTTTGTTTCAAATGAATGCAAAAGGACGGAACTTAAACTTGAATTTGTTCCCTTCATGCACACACGACATACAGCTGCAAATCTGAGTGGATTTTTGTTGGAAACCATTGAAACATGGGGCATAAGTTCAGAAAAACTTCACTGTATTGAGACTGATAATGCCAGAAACCTGACACTGGCTACTGACATACTTGTAGTTCAGAGTTCCCTGCACTGCTCACACAATGCAGCTTGCGCTGAACAATTGCATATTACACTTGAGAGTGATTAACGATACGTGTGCTCGATAAAGAAGGGTTGTGCGACATTTCAAACACTCATTGGTTGCCAACAAAAAGGTACATGAATTCTAAGAGGCAAATGAAATTACAAAACACCACTTGACACAGGACGAACCAACATGGTGGGACAGTACGTACCACATGCTGGAACGCCTCTACAGTCAGAGGAAAACATGACATTCTTGTTTCCTGAGCTGAAACTCAGCACCGATCTCTCTACTAGTGACTGCTAGACATTTTTCACTGTATTACCTTGTTGGTGAGCAACAGTAACACAACTGTAACTGAAGTAATTCCTATAGTTAATAGAGTCAGGCTTGACTTACTTGGAAAACAGCAGTGAGGTTCCAGAATGCAATAAGAACATAATGTACAAGTTGAATATCTAATTCCAGAATATTGAAAATAGTGAATCATTTGCTTTTGCAACTATTTTAGATGCAAGATTTAAAACCAGTGTCGTCAATTCATCGGAATAATGTGAAGCCATGAAACAGTTTGCTGTACACAATTGCAAACTCTTCAGTTGAAGTATGTCAAGTTCTTAGTTCCATAGTTCCAAAGATTTCACCTCGTGCATCTGGACTTATGTCAAGTATCTACACTAAGATTATTGAGGGCAAAACAACAGCAACAAAGCCCATTTCACTAGTAACCCCTTCCGAAGAACTAGACAGGTACTTAGCAGAGCCTTTGTTAGCTACAGACTGTAATCCACCTCAGTACTGGAAATCAGCACCTTTCACCAGTTTGAAAAAAGTAGCTCAGAAATACTTGCCACCTCCAGCTGCATCTGTTCTATCAGAAATATTATTTACTGCTGCAGGCTTAATCAGTGGCAACAACAGAAGCTCTTTACGCCCTGAGAAACTAAAAATGTTGGTGTTTTTATACAGGAATCTGAAATGTCACACAGAAGTGACTGGACAGTGACAATCTTAGTATAACTGATTTTAGTTGTTTGTTTATTGAAACTGTTAAAAAGTACTCCAATTTTGCTTCTTTGACCTTGTTGGATAGCCATTTTTTTTGCAGGGTACTAGGCAACCAGTTATTAAATATTTTATAAATTAAGTAATCGATAGTTCAATATTTTATAAACTAACCATAGAGATAGTAATTATTTATTATCAATTGAAGTAATTTTTGCTTCAGAGTTGCACAGTAGTTACAAAGCATTACATGATAAGTAAGATCAGCACCCATTGATTGGCAATTTTAGTCATGGCCCAGCCCTTTATTAAATTTCATATTAATTTAAATACTACACAGTTTTTTTAGTGATATATCTATTGTTTTTAATATGTACAGTCTTTGTGTTCCTACTGCTTACATTTATTCATCAAATTATTTGTCTTTAGTTCAGGTGTACAGTGTTGTATCTAAAAATTTCAGTGCTTATGTAAAGCCTATGCTACTCTTTAAGTTGTTTTTTTATACTCATTCTTTAAAACAGATGTACGTATATGTCCTTATGGTATGTCGTTTAATAGATGTGCATGGATTTGTTTTTATAGGAGCTACATGGACACTCCATGGTGACAGAAGGAATAATATTGAGCCAAGTATACAAGGAACGAGATGCAGATTCAAAATGGCAGAATTACAGATAGGTTTACAGTTCAAGTTGGATTTGCATGAAGAATGTGACAGAACTGTGTTGTGTCATACTTTTCAAGCAGCAGAGCCAACTAGCAACACCAAGAACATTCAGCAACATTCACATGCTAGGGGAAGATGTTTCCCATGCGCAGTATGTCCCACTAAGTGTAATGAGAAAACACATCTGCGAAGACACATTCACACACTCACTGGAAAGAAGCCATTCACGAGTACACAATGTCCAGCCAAGTACAAGAGTAAATCATATCTGACAACACACGTTCGCACACACACTGGAGGGAAGCTATTCTCATGTACACAATGTCCAGCCAAGTTCAGTCATAGATCATATCTAAGGACACACATTCACATACACACTGGAGAGAAGCCATTCACATGTACACAGTGTCCAGCCAAGTTCAGTCATAGATCAAATCTATGGAAACATATTCGCGTACACACTGGAGACAAGCCATTCTCATGTACACAATGTCCAGCCAAGTTCAAAGATAGATCATATCTACTGTCACACATTCGCACACACACTGGAGAGAAGCCATTCACATGTACACAATGTCCAGCCAAGTTCAGTCATAGATCATATCTAAGGACACACATTCACACACACACTCAAGAGAAGCCATTCTCATGTGCACAATGTCGAGCCAAGTTCCGTTCTAAACCAAATCTGACAACACATATGCGCGCACACACTGGAGAGAAGCCATTCCCATGTACACAATGTCCAGCCAAGTTCAGTGATAGATCAAATCTAAGGAAACATATTCGCGTACACACTGGAGATAAGCCATTCACATGTGCACAGTGTTCAGTCAAGTTCAGTTCTAAATCAAATATGACAACACATATTCGCACACACGCTAGACAGAAGTCATTCACATGTACACAGTGTCCAGCCAAGTTCACTAGTAAATCAAATCTGACAAAACACATTAGCACACACGCCGGAGAGAAGCCAGTTTAGTGATGCATCAGTTCTGAGGACACATGTTCTCAATCCAGGTTTTTTTTAAAGTACAGTGGAACCATGTTATTACAATTATGGCCTATAGCGTCATTTCCGCCATTGCGATAGTTTTCAAATGCACCATCATTTGCCCGATCATTTGTAATGTACTTAATTTTGTTTATACCGCAAGTCTGTGATGAAGCCTTTCACTATAGCGATAAGAACATTTGTAAACTCGTATTTTTAATTTTTAAACTTGTCGCATTGCAAGTGACATCCACCCATTTGCCATGCCCAAGTCAGCCTTTGTTAGTCTGTGTCGCGTGGCGTCACTCGCGTCAGTTGTAGGTGTAAGGCAGAGGTGTGTGATGGTGTATGAGTGAGTGAAAAGGTATAGGGGTACGAAGGGGAGAGGTACGATCGGAAGTGGAGCTAGTATTGTACAAGAAAGATGGGGGGTACATTGGATATAGACTAGGAGGTGGCGGAGGGGAATGGTACGTACTGTGGAATGTAGGAGGTGCGGCGAGATACTATCTGCCTACCACTCCTTCTATATTGTGATGGTAGGAAGACTGCCGCTTGCTGCTTCTCCATGTGCCAGGCGTGTAAAGGGAAAAGCATGATTACGTCTAACAGTTGCTAGACACTGTTACATTGTTTATGATGGTTCATGCATATTTTGTATCTTAGGTTGAGCGGATTTAAATTGCGAGTGTAGCTGTGTGTGTTATAGTTTTTGTAAACCTTAGTTCGGTTTAAATAATGGAGTGTTCTAATAAAATAAAAACACTTGACATTGCAACAAAGTTCAAAATCATATGCAAGGTTTTCAAATGTATGTGGCCTAAATAAACACCCTTTTAATGTAGTTCATTATATATAAAAATGCCGCAATATTTGTGTGTTGAGTGTTTCCCACATTGGTACAAACAGTGACACATTTATCACTTTTAGTTCTTTCAACAAAGTTAAAATTGAATTTTATTTCCGTACAAACAAAATTTTTCACTGCATCATCAAAACACACTCTGGTAAGAAGAATGGCAAAACAATCGCATCTCACGAAAGACATTATGAGTTCCCCACACTACCAGTAAAATAAACGGAACTGTAACTGGTATATTAAGTGGTCATAACAAACTTAAACAAATGAGGAATGGCAGCAGCTATAGTAGCCTACATACTGTTGTGTGAATTATACTGTTGAGTTGAGCAGAATTGTCAATAGGGCATGTATGCAATTGTGAAGTACAATCTATGAGATGTTATTACCAGTGTACAAGACAGTGAATTCGGCATGATAAAAGTAGTGGAAAAATAAAGGTAATGTAAATTTTGTGCCTAAGTAAGTAAACAAATTGTAAACATATGCTGGTAATTCACACTTTTCTATAGTAAAACAAGTTAAAATCATAAGTTTTTCATTTCCTTCAAAATATTATCATTGATTGTCCAAATATTTTTCTAACCTACCAAAAAGCTACGTTTGTTTACGTTGGAGCAGATAAGTGTGTTGTCCGCGGGTTGGAACAGAACGGGAAAGTAACATCTGTTCAAGGTGCCAGTCCTTCCCGTTACGAAAATTTACCGTCTCTACACACGGGACTGGAGGAAGTGTATTATTGATTTGCTATTTGCTTTGTGAGGATGAGAGAGAGATAGAAATGTGGGTAGCCATGCTAGAAGAGGAGAGTTTTGGGACGGGAGGAGAAAGGAAGCTGTCTGATTTACAAGGTAGGGGGAGGGGAAGCGGGCAGAGAGGTGAGAGGCAGAAGTAGAAAAAAAAGGATGGAGGGAAGTTCAGTGATCTCCAGGTTTTGTGTGTGTGAGACAGAGAGAGACAATGAGTGAAGAAGCGCGCTGCTTGGTAGACAACTAACTTTCTCATGCCTCTTCCACTAACTTGAAGGAGGGTAAAAAGAATGGAGGAGAAAGCAAGGTCGCGCCTGCCGGGTCGTTACATAATACTGCTATCAAGCGTCTCGATTTTTTTGCATTCATTTGTCGCCGCATACGCGTAGCTTACGGCATACATTAAACACAGGATCTACAAGGGCAAATACAATAACAAAAAAATTATTGGGCACAGTAAATCTACTATATAAAAATAAGTCGGGTTTTCCTTCCTGATGCTATAACTCCAGAACGCACGAACCGATTTCCACGGTTTTGCATTCGTTGGAAAGTCTCGGGCTCCGTGAGGTTTATAGCAAAGAAAATTCAGGAAAAAGTTTAACAGAAAAGCGGGAAAATCTTTTTTTACATACAGCGCCATCTCTGATACAACGCACGAACCGATTTCCACGGTTTTGCATTCGTTGGAAAGGTCTCGGGCTCCGTGAGGTTTATAGCAAAGAAAATTCAGGGAAAAGTTTAACAGAAAAGCGGGAAAATCTTTTTTTACATACAGCGCCATCTCTGATACATAGCATGTACTACAAATCAAGTAGATGGCGCCGGTGAGTGATACATTGTTTGACAGCTACTCATTGTTCTCTGCTCAGTGATGTGACAAACTTTCATGTGACAAACAATTGTGAAAAAAAAGTAAAAAAAATAAGTTATTCGTTTCCTAACATTTCAATTGGAAACCATCAAATCAATCACGTGTATTGTGCAAATTTTTATTCAATTTCAACAGCAGGCATTTGTCTTTAAGGTGGTAAGTTGAACTGTGTAAATTATGTGGATCGTGCATTTGAGGTTAAATTCACCACTCTGTCCATAGTCCAAAATGCCTAGAGGACGACGTGCGAACATCGGCCGCCGCACGAGACATGCAAGCCAGCAACAAGTGTATTCACAGAACTTAAGCGAAGAAAGACAAAATATAATAAGAGAAAATGCCCGATTGAGACAACGCGTGAGCACACGAAGATCATTGGCATCATACAATCGCTTGGCATTCCAATATGATCCCACTGCGAACTACAGTGATGATGAAAATTTAGATATTGGACCAATGACGACTATATGCCGATATTGCAATGCGTTAAAGTTCAAAAGAGAAACGGCTGGATTGTGCTGCGCAAGTGGAAAAGTCAAACTGGATCCATTACTTACACCACCACAGCCACTGAAACCATTGTTCGATGGAAGTGATCCCGATTCCAGCCATTTTCTTCAACACATCCTTGAATACAATAACTGCTTTCGCATGACTTCCTTTGGAGCTAATATCATTCGAGAAGGCGGCTTCATGCCGACTTGCAAGGTAAAAGATACAACACACATAACCAATCACTCCTATGTTACACCTATGTTACAACTTACAACTTACTATGTTTGTTTGCAATTACAGATACAAGGACAAATATATCATTTGCATGGTTCAATGGTGCCAACACCAGATGAACCGCATCAATTTCTGCAAATATATTTCATTTCGTCGATGGTGGATCAGCTGAATGTGCGGTGCAATATACAGGGAACACAACAGTTAAAGAGACGAATTATTGAACAGTTGCAAGCATTTTTTCACGCTAATAATGCTGTGGTTAATATGTTCAAAACAGCATTGGAACGAATGCCATCGGATACGCACAAATTTGTCATAAGAGCGGATTGTACCCCAACAGGTGAACATGTGCGAAGATTCAATGCACCCACCGTTAATGATGTTGCTGCAATTATTGTTGGCGATCCAACTAAATCGCGAGACATTGTCGTTCAGCGAAGAAGCAATATCATGCATCGTGTAAACGAGACACATCGTTTGTACGATGCGTTACAATATCCAATCATTTATTGGCAAGGGCAAGACGGATACGACATCACGTCGAAGATGGTCGATCCAATTACAGGTACAATATTCACACACTAATTATTGCTATTATTATTGCTATTATTGCTATTATTGGTTTCCATTAACAATTCATTTAATTTTGCATTTTCAGGCGTATCAACGAATAAAAATCTAAGCGCAATGAATTACTATGCGTATCGTATGATGATTCGTACACATGAGGAGAATGTCATTCTGAAGTGCCGTCGGCTATTCCAGCAATTCGCTGTCGACATGTATGTCAAAGTCGAGACCGAACGTTTAGCGTTCATCCGATTCAATCAGGCAAAGCTACGATCTGAGGACTATATACACTTGCGTGATGCTATTCATTCAGATGGTGATGTTCAGAATATTGGACGTCTGACGATTCTCCCATCATCTTATATCGGAAGCCCACGCCACATGCACGAATACGCTCAAGACGCTATGACGTACGTGCGAAATTATGGAACTCCGGATTTATTTATTACGTTCACATGCAATCCGAAGTGGACGGAAATTGAACGTGAGTTGGAACCGGGCCAAAAACCGCAAGATCGCCATGACATAATCGCCAGAGTATTTCAGCAAAAACTCAAGGTTATGATGGATGTGCTTACTAAGTATCGAGTTTTTGGTGACACACGTTGTTATATGTACTCGGTGGAATGGCAGAAGCGTGGACTACCGCATGCTCATATCCTAATTTGGTTGCTGAACAAATTACATTCAAATGAAGTGGATGACATCATATCAGCTGAAATTCCTGATCCAGTCACTGATCCCCATCTACACGACATTGTGACGACACAGATGGTCCATGGACCGTGCGGTGCATTAAATCCATTATCGCCTTGCATGGCTGATGGAAAGTGCACAAAACGATATCCGCGACCGTTAGTTGCTGAAACAGTCACAGGGAACGATGGATATCCAGTTTATCGTCGGCGTTCAAAAGAAGATAATGGTCGAACTATCAAAGTTAAAGTTCAAAATCAAGAGATTGAGATCGGAAATGAATTCATTGTACCATATTGCCCGCTGCTATCACGAATTTTCGAAACACATGCAAACGTTGAGAGTTGTCATTCGGCCAAATCAATCAAATATTTGTGCAAGTACGTCACAAAAGGCAGCGACATGGCTGTGTTTGGTATTGCGTCGGAAAATGCGAATGACGAAATCAGCAACTTCCAAATGGGCAGATACGTCAGTACTAATGAAGCACTGTGGCGATTATTGTCATTTCAAATTCATGAAAGATATCCCACAGTTGTACATTTAGCAGTGCATTTGGAAAATGGCCAAAGAGTTTACTTCACTGAGGCTAATGCGGCACAACGAGCTGAGAGACCACCATCGACAACATTGACTAGCTTCTTTGCAATATGTGAAGCAGATCCATTCGCAGCGACGCTGATGTACGTTGAAATGCCCAAGTATTACACTTGGAATCAATCAACAAAGAAATTCCAACGTCGCAAACAAGGAACCCCAGTTCCAGATTGGCCACAGGTGTTTTCCACTGATGCACTAGGTCGCATGTATACTGTTCATCCTAGAAATGATGAATGTTTTTATTTGCGACTGCTGTTGGTACATGTACGTGGACCAAAATCATTCGCGCATTTGAAAACTGTGAATGGCCACCAATGCCAAACATATCGAGAAGCATGTCAACTATTGGGTTTGCTGGAGAACGATTCTCATTGGGATTTAACACTTGCGGATTCAGTTGTTTCATCAAATGCGTACCAAATACGAACGCTGTTCGCAATTATCATCACCACATGTTTTCCTTCACAACCAATTCAGTTATGGAACAAATACAAAGACGACATATGTGAAGATATCTTGCATCGCTTGCGCATTCAAACGAATAATCCTGACATCCAAATAACCGATGAAATCTACAATGAAGGATTGATTCTGATTGAGGATCAATGCTTGACTATTGCAAACAAGCTACTGATTGAAGTAGGAATGATTGCGCCAAATCGATCGATGCACGATGCATTCAACCAAGAATTAAATCGAGAGCTGCAATACAATGTTGATTCATTGCAGGAATTCGTTCGAAATAATGAGCCGTTGCTGAATGAACAGCAAAAACAAGTATACGAAACATTAATGCAAGCGGTGGACAATAATACTGGTGGTCTATTCTTCCTGGACGCACCTGGAGGAACAGGGAAAACATTTGTCATTTCATTTATTTTGGCCACTATTCGATCAAGATGTGACATAGCTTTGGCGTTAGCATCATCTGGAATTGCGGCGACTCTTCTAGATGGCGGTCGTACTGCACATTCTGCGCTTAAGTTGCCACTCAATTTAAACACAATTGATATTCCAACATGCAATATTTCCCGATCCAGTGCAATGGGAAAATTGTTGATGCAATGCAAGCTCATTGTTTGGGATGAGTGCACAATGGCACATAAGAAATCACTTGAAGCACTTAACTTCACACTGAAGGATCTTCGGCGAAATAACAACATCTTTGGCGGCTTGATGATATTGTTGGCAGGCGATTTCAGGCAGACGTTGCCAGTAATTCCCCGTGGAACGCCTGCAGATGAATTGAATGCTTGCCTGAAGGCATCACCTTTATGGAATAACGTAAAAACATTATCGCTAACCACTAATATGAGAGTTCAACTTCAAAATGATCAAAGTGCTGCACAATTTTCCAAACAATTGTTAGCTGTTGGAAATGGAAAAGTCCCAGTTGATGCGACATCTGGATTAATTACTCTTACCAACGAATTTTGCCGATTTGTAGACTCTCAATTAGCTCTTATTGAAAATGTTTTCCCAAACATTAGTGAGAATTATCAGAATTATGCTTGGTTAAGTCAACGAGCAATTCTTGCCGCAAAGAATAATGATGTACACGCACTGAATTTCACCATTCAATCAAAAATTGCTGGCGATTTGGTGACATACAAATCCGTTGATTCCATAAGAGATCCCGATGATGTAGTAAATTATCCAACGGAGTTTTTGAACTCTCTGGAGTTACCAGGATTTCCACCACATAACTTGCAACTCAAAGTTGGTACAGTTATTATGATATTGCGTAATTTGAATCCACCGCGACTTTGCAACGGTACTCGACTTTCGGTAAAAAGACTTATGCCGAATTTGATTGAGGCAACCATTATTAACGGAAAGTACGCAGGTGAAAATGTATGTATTCCTCGAATACCAATGATTCCGACTGATCTTCCGTTTGACTTCAAACGATTGCAATTTCCAGTTCGCCTTGCGTTCGCAATGACAATTAACAAGTCGCAAGGCCAATCGCTTAGTGTTTGCGGGATAAATTTAGAAAATCATTGTTTTTCACATGGGCAGTTATACGTTGCGTGTTCACGAGTTGGGAAACCATCCGCTTTGTTTGTGTTAATGCCAGACCAAAAAACAAAAAATGTGGTTTACCAAAGAGCACTTCAATGAAACGTATTTACTTTGGATTCACTTTCATTTACTTAGAGAAGTTCAATTCATTACTGTTGTGAAATGAAATAAAATTTTTCCTTTTCAAATATAAAAAAAAAAGAACATTTTTCTTCATGTTTTAATCACCAAACGAAATGTTGCATAAAACGAAGCCATCTGGTGGCGAAACGGAGTTCGCCGGGTTTGCTAGTTTTTTTATAACAATAACTCGCTATAGCGATAATTTTTTTTGCCATTGTCAACTATCGTTATAATGCGGTTAACTGTATAGCATAAAATTATAATAAACACATATAACTCATGATAATTCAATAGTGTTGAATAAATGTGTACAGAGGGTAAAAAATCGTAAAGCATTGTTGCCACAAGTAAATGTTATTAGTTTTTCTACAGTAATATGTGAAAACCCTAGGTTTTAGCAATTTGGTTACAAAAATGTCTCTCATATATTCTACCGTGTGAAAACAATTACATATTTGTGTTTCTCATCAACACAGTGCAATGCAGCCAACATCTACAACAATACAAGGCAAAGAAAATATGGCAGCAGAGTATTTTATCTGTTGGTAGTCAAATCTGAGAGTATGTTACTTTGATATATCAATAGTAAATCGTTCAAAGCACAATTACCTATGCATTCAGTGCTGTGTACTATATTGCTATCCTCTTTGTCTTCGCACTGCTTATCAATTTATGAGTGTATTTTATGGCTGAAGTAACTTTGTTTTCATAGTGTTCATGCAAAAGTGGAAGACTAAATCTGTGTTGGTACATTCACAGGCAATGGAGTAAAAGTCTCATCCTTTTATTTTAGCAATACAAATATTTTGATGTGCAAGCCATGCAATATTTGCTGTAAATGGGAAAAGGGTACTAAGGGAAAACATGTAAAATCATTGGGTCACATTGGCAGCATAAAGAAATTTAGTGACAAGAATTACAACAAACACCAGGCCATGCTTCCAACCACACTGCAAAATAAAAAAGGCTAAAATTGAAAAATATTAATTTATTGATGTTGCTTAAAATGTTTCTCAATGATAACATCCCTCTAAACAAATTTGATGATTCTACTATAACACCATATGCAGTATGTATATAAGTTAGATTTTTCAAACTTCGACTGAAGGATAATCATGAAAAAAGAATTATAAAACATATACCACCATGTTGTAAAGTGAATCTTAAGGACATACATATCTGTGAAGTTGGCCCTGAAGTATTATTTTATTACAAATACTGGAGAAAATATTTAAGGTGGAACACTTGTGTACAGTTAACTGTTATATGCAGCTTAATAACACAAGCTATAAAGTTGCATACGTTTGGGACGTCATGTTTGCAATGATGCAGCCTTGCGTCAGGTGCCATGTTTGTAATGTTGCAACTGCGCGTTACAGCTGCCATATTTGTAGCATTCCACGTCAGAGTAAGACGCATGGAAATTATCACTCGGTTAGCTCAGTGGTAGCAACATCAAACTCTTTAAAGAGGTGTCAATTAAATACAAAATAATATAGTCAACTTCCGGTATATTATTCTTTACTTTTATTTATCGGAAAGATGCAACAGTTCACATACAGTGTTCAGGTATGCCGAGTACGAACAGGTTTCACAGACAAACAGAATTGTAGCAGCACCTCAGTGGTTTATTGATTGTTTTCTTGCAATGAAAGTTTTAATGACGTAAATAGAGGCAGCGACCTCCCACATTGGCTGAGAAATAATCGAGCAAGTACAAGTTTGCCGGTGTGGGGGTTATGGGCCATGCCCGACGCGGCCTCGGCAAGTCGCTGGTTGTTGACCGCTCGCGCACCGAGAGATTACTGCCGCTCTGCGATATGCACACAAGTATTTGTGCTGCAGGCCTATTCCCCCCCCCCCC